>JALIZH010030623.1:0-95331 GCA_030522465.1 Rhipicephalus appendiculatus | reverse complement strand
CTGCTTACGTAAACCAATGAATGCGTCCGTCGGCATTGAATCGTAGACCCCCCTTCCATCCACATATGCTATGCTACCCAGTAGCGACGCCACAAAGTCCTCGTTTGCCTTTCGAGGCGTGTAATGCGTCGATCGATGCGTATGACGATGAACTTTTGCTTTTCTTCCCATGCATTTAGGGTGCACTAAACTGAAACGCGAAGCTTCTGGGTTTGAAAACTTGCGTGATATGGGTGCGATTTCTCCTTGCAACGTAGAAATATTAAAACATTCATAAATTAGCGTGAAACATATCCATTCTTGGGGATTGGACTGCAATGGGCACATGCCCATTGATACGTGCCAATACGTGGCAAAGAGTCTTTGGATAGACACAGCACAAGGAATTGATTATGCAATAACGGGATAGCCTTAAATATAATCAAATATTGTAGAAATTCTGGCGTCGGCGTCGACAAAAAAAATTAGCATAACTCGCAGAAGGGCGTCTTGAAGGGCCAGTTGGTACATGATACTGAGGGGAAACAGCGCAAAAACGGGACGAAGTAAGAATGACCACACAACACAAGCGCTGACGAACAACTGTGTGTAAGTTTATTACACCGGAAAATATATAGCTAAAAAAGAAACAACACTAAAACCATCACGTGCGCATAATGATGAAATGCAAGATGAATCTGCCACGAGTCGAAATGTCCCAAGTTAACAGCTCAAAAACATAATCTCTTTTTCGAGGAGGGCGAGTGAAGGCTCACTGACGCACATGTTCCCTTTCTTCTTGATATGATGGAAGGCTTCGTTGATTTCGCGCTCGATCCTGTGACGATATCGTAAGAGCACCTCACAGTTATGGAAGAGCGGAGCGCAGCCGCACGAGGAACATGGGCTGCTAAGGTGCTGCTCGTCGAAGTCCTGAGATTGTACACCTGCTCTCTCAGGCGGTCGTTCAAACAGCGACCGGTCTGTCCAGGGGCGCTATGCAGGATGGCCCGAGCTTGGCGAAACTCGGGATCTCTCCGAGCTTTGGCGACACCCCCCTTTTGAACGAGCCAACAGTACGAAAAGGTCAGATCCACCCATCAGCGCGCGCTGCGTTCCATTGGTTACGATGGAACGCGGCGTCACGTCAAGGACGGTCGACAAAATTGGGCGGTGTTTTCAAACCAGAGACATCTTCTTTAATTTGTTTGTCGTTCCACTGAGTGCAGAAGTGCACCCATGCAATAAAAGTGCTAGAAAGGCTTACTGATGATATTTTTTAAAAGGCACGGGCTGTTTAAATTCGTTTTGAAGCTTTTAATGTCTGTACCAAGTATCCTTTAGAATAATTAGCACGGTGGCCTCTGAGATTAGTTCCGGCCGAGCACCTTAAAATATCGCGACCGTAGCTAAACCCGAGGCCACGTGTACAATCATCATGGTCGGCCTGCACATTCTTGCGCGTTGCTCGACAGGCGCGCGCCCTCTTCATCCCTTCATGGTGTGCTCGCTGCCCGAGGACGTGCGCCCGGCTGATTAGCTAAGTGGGTGGGCGGTACACCTAGCTAAATAAGTCAAGAGATGCTATGACCAAGCTAATTAAGCCAAGGCATTCTAAGACCGAGCTAATGAAGCCATACCTTACTAAGACCATGCTAATGAAGCCATGTAAAGCTATGACCGTGCTAACTAATACCAAGCTAATTAACGCGGCGTTAATTATAAGCACGCTATGTAAAGTCATCCTAATTAGACCCTAATGATATGATTCTAATCAAGATAATACGAATTAGGTTTATGTTAATTAGCTGCATACTAATCAAGATCATGCTAATTGCACCCGAGGTAATTATTGTCGTTTTAATTAAAACTTTACCAATCAAGACAAAACTGTTCAATATTATGTTAATTATGTCCTGCCTAATTAGTATAATCAAAATTAAGACCGAACTGATGCGTTCTTTACTTCAAAGCGTATACCGAGCAGACTGAGTAGGTGATCACAAGCTCCTCTATGGCTCCAGCCTTGCACAAGTAGTAAAGGCTGACCAAATTATTTTATATGCAAAGAAGCTGCTGCTTAGCGTCCGCTGCATGAAACCTTTGACAGTCACACGGGCACCATGGCAGCCACGAGTTGAACTGGGGCCTTCTCAGAATCAACGAGTTTGCACCCGAGTTCACGCGTCAATCAGTTTGATTGACAGACGCCCGCGGCGAAGATCGGGTCCACCCACCGCGTTTGCGCTTGCCAAGGAGCAGTGCTCACGCCGCAACGCCAGCGAGCGGCATGGTTCATCTATCAGCTTTATCGCGCAGACTGTGCACACACGCACGAATAAATATCATCACGTGGCTGCGATGTCTCACATTCAATTTCACCGCGCTCACGACGTACCACTCACAACCGCGTTGCCGCCATGGTGCGAGCGCCCCTGGTGACAACCTGTGCGTATATTTATCCGCAATATTTGATAGAAGCGAAACGAGCTGCACGAGAGTGCAGCGTGTGCACCCTTGTTGCCTTCGAGAGTGGAAATTTCCATGCTGCGGGTGGGAACGAAAGAACATGCCCGAAAGTGGAACAACGCCCACGAACACGCCTGTGGGAGGCGCAATGCTGAGTTGGCAAAAAGATAGCGCGACAATCACGCTGACGTCGCTGCACTGTTAAAATGTGGACTGAGTGGCGGCGCTGACGTGTTCGCACGCGGTGTTTCTTTGATTACCGCCGCAGATGCCCCACATGCGTTTTTGACGCCACGCTCGTTCATGTAGCCGTTTTTGTCAATGCTGCTATCACGCGCTCCGCTCTGTCTTTGTGCCATGACCGCCGCAGTGCGAGCTCGGAGCAAACTCGTGTGCCCGAGAAGCTCGGGCCATCCTGCATAGCACCCCGGTATAAGTGCGGCCACATGACAACGGAATGTCGTAAACGACATTGTAAACGCACTCCACGTACTGCGTCCTGTGCTTCTTGATACACGTGTGCTCCTTGGGGTCGTCAGCGTTTACTTGTTTGCATAGGCGACCGATCTTACGGGGAGCCGAAAAAACGAGCCTTACGCCTGCTTTGCTTACGATCTTCTAGCGTAAATAGTTACATCTCTAAAATCACGTTATATGACGCAACTAAAGCTCACGTAACATCTAGTCACGCGACTAAAATCGCGTAACACCACGTAGCACTAACGTGACTAAAAATCAAGTAACGTCGCATAACTAATAATATGACTGAAAGCACGCAAAAGCAGGTAACGTGACTAAGAATCATGTAATATTCAGTCACGTCACTAAAAATCCCGACTATTCACATGAATTAAAGCACGCAATATCACATAACAGCCAGTCACGTGGCATGTCCCCACCAGGAAACACGCAACGACTAGTCACGTAACTGAAACCACGAACAGCTTGTCACATCACGTGTTCCCGCCAACACCGTGTAATAGCTAGTCACGTGACACCTTCCCCCAAGAAGCACGTAAAAGCTATAATAATAATAATATCTGGGGTTTAACGTCCCAAAACCACGATATGATAATGAGAGACGCCGTAGTGGAGGGCTCCGGAAATTTCGACCATCTGGTGTTCTTTAACGTGCACTGACATCGCACAGTACACGGGCCTCTACCATTTCGCCTCCATCGAAATGCGACCGCCGCAGGCCGGGATCGAACCCGCGACCTTCGGGTCAGCAGCCGAGCACCCTAACCGCTATACCACCGCGGCGGACGCACGTAAAAGCTAGTTCACGTGACAAATGACGTAAGATCACGTAGCAACTAGCCACGTGACAAGTTCCCGCCAAGAACACAACAGCTGGTGACGTCATTAAACTTACATTATCACGTAACAGTTAGTCACGGGACACCTTCCCGTCAAAATAACGTAACAGGTAGTCGCGTCACATGTTCTCGCCAAGAACCTCACTAGTCACGTGACTAAAACACGTAACATCACGCAAGAACTAGTGACGTGACTAAAATCGCGTATCATCACGGTAAATAGTCACGTGACTTGTTCCCGCCAAACCACGTCACACGTGCGCAGTGTAGGGAACCAACCCTAGCAAAAACTTAGGATCTCTCGCGAACCTGAGCTAGGTCGAACACTAGCTGCGCTGTTGCTTTCAGCCGTGCACCGCTTGTGCAAGATGTGCGCTCTTTGCATACATAGTACCACTGGATTGTCTTTTCGCCTGGCCATATAAAGTTTCGGTTAAAAAAATATAATAAATCCGGTATCTATGAAACCTAACGGCACATGTGAACGTGCAGGACGCTGCACTGTTTGCTTTCATAATGCTACACCAGCAAGACCAGAATCTCAATATCGGGAAATTCCGAGTCTCTATATGCTTTGTCCTGCTTTCGTACAGAAAACCAGGAACACATATATAATACCTACTTGCACTTCACTTCTTGCCGTTTATGGCTTTCATTTTGTAAACTGTGGCTTTCCCTGAAACGCTGTCTTTATACGGCACCGGCATTATTAGCCAGTTTTGAATAGGGTATGCAAAGCTTTGTGTTAGCACTTGTTGCCACTGCGCTTGCCTCATACACAATCTTCTTGGGTACCCACGTTACGTGACGAAAATCGCGTACCGTACCCAATGAACACTATCTCTGCGTGCCCTATTTTAAATCTGCAAGCGGCTGCTTGACATCAAATTTTCGCACTACAACTTTCATAACGTGTGCAAATCAGTATGTCGGCTTTCATGCTGCCCTGCAAAGGGCTTTCATTACCACACCAGTACACCACCGTTAAAAAGGGCAGCAGCCGCGACAGGTGCGCCGCCGCAGCGGACAAAGCGACCGCTGTGGTTTTGGTCCCCGCCATCGGTCTACGCATACAGTGATCTGCTGGAAACTAGCGTACAGCAGCTACGCTGCAATCAATTATGTGGTTTTCTGCGCTATTAAACATACCGATAAATTGAGAGCGCGAATACATCGGTGAAACAGACGATGTATAAGTATACGCCTGCGCGAGCATGGAAATGTCGTTGAGTGCTGGCAATGGATGGATTGAAAAAAAAATCATAGCATACCCACGAAGTGAATGATGGTGAGTGGGCGAAGCTCGGAGGGATCATTCGGGTAACCGTGAATCCCCCCGTACATTGCCCACTAGATCATGCAAAGACGTGACAACACGTACGTGTCACGTCTTTGCATGACCCTGGGTGTTCGATCGTGAGCTGGACACAAGCGTCGCCGACTTGTGTTCCGGGCGCTCCCAGCCTCAGTGACAACGCCAGTTCACGTTCCACGACAGAGGAAGACGATGCCACCTACTCAGACGCCGAATTCCACACCAGTGCTCGACGCAACGCCTCGCCTCCGCATGCATCACCACAGTACGCTGCTGTGAGTTGTGAAAGCCACGCGTCCTTGGCTATGGGTTGTGCCGCCGTGAGTACCGGAGCCGCCGCATGCTCCGCAGATACCAGCTGCCCTGGTTTCGCGACTCCGAGCGAAATAGAAAGCGCGCCAAGAGCGAGCCCCTTTTCTTATTATAACAGCGCCATCTATCATCTCTAATCATCAACGTATACGAAAAACCACTAACGCCAGCTAGTGATATTATTTCCAAGGACATATACACACAACGCCATCTATTGAGCAATTCATAAACTAGAGGTGGCTACATACTATGTACGGAGGAGGGAACGACCCACACCCTGAGGAGCTTCGCCCCTAAAAACTTTATTTCGTCAGAAAGCACGTCAGGAAGATTAACTGTTAGAGGGCCATCAGTCCAACGTTGACGGCGACCTGGATGACCCATTCCACTACCCTTGTTTAGGTGACTTGTTCTGAGCGGGCGAACACGGCCTCCCACTGCTCGAGATAATTCATAATATCGGCCGACAGCATGCTACAGTTTCACATGATGTGGTCATAGATTGTTCAGCCTGGCCTACATTTATGGATACATTTTACTCAATACGTATTGGCTGGGAAAAAATCTCGTCTCCAGATGCATTCCTGCACCTTGGTCAACCTCTTGTGCGGGGCGGACAAAGCCGTCGCTCTAGCTTGCAGCGATTTGTGACGTCGTGGCAAGACGTGCCTCCCATCTCTCGCGGGCCTCCCCGGGACAGGTGGCTCACCTGCCCGGCTGACGAAACCTCGATCATTTATGTGAGCCGCCTCGTTTACAAGGTTACAACATATCGTTTTTATGGACGCAGAGCGTTGTTAGCGAAAGCGCTCACCCAGATGGCGTCCACAATCCACGTCCGTAAAGAACGGTTCGGAAAGCACGTGAAACCTCTCCCACCAGAACTGGTGCCGGCGTGAACAAGTGCTTCCAGCTGCGGCCCATATATTAAGGCCTGACCACACGCGCCCGTTGCAGCGCGTCACCGCGTGGCTTCTTGATGCGGCGTCGCGCCCTCACCCTATGGGGAGAGAAGGTGCGCGGCTACGCGAAGCTGCACGCCCTCTCTCTCCATAGGGAGAGGGCGCGACGCCCCGTCAACAAGCCACGCGCTGACTCGCTGCAAGGGGCACGTGTGGTCAGGCCTTTTGGATAAGGGAATCCGCGCTTCAGAAGAGAAAGTCGCGACTCAGAAGGGGAGACTGGAAAGCGCAGTGGTATGATTGTGTGGTCACGGTGCCCAGCTGTTAAACCTAACGACGCGGGTTCAATAATTTCCGCGGTGGTTGGCGAAATGATAGGGGCCCGTAGACTGTGTGATGTCGATGAACGTTAAAGGTCCCTAAGGTGGTCGAAATTATTATGAGCACTCGACTACCGCCTCTTTCATCGCATCAATCGGTTTGTGACGTTCAGGCCCATAGCCAACCTTATCCGCCTCGTCAGATGGCCTTCAGCACAACTCGACAACAGCCATTTGCAGCGCGATTCTGAAACAGCAATCTAGTCGAAAGAAACGCTTTCATGTTTTCATCTTGTAAGAATAAGCTCAGGAATCCTTCGCAACCTTTAGTTTGAGAAAAATATATAGAATTTCTTCTGTGTATTGAGTTGTACCTTTCCATTTCAAATATTGCGCTTAGAGCACTGCACGGGCTCGGGCCTACCCGAAAACCCGGGCCCGGCCCGGCCGTGGGCCGGGCCGGGCCGGGTAAAGTGGTTTTTCACGGCGGGCCCGGGCCGGGCTCGGGCCTGAAGCTCCGGGCTTAGGGCCGGGCCCGGGTATGAGGTGGCGGGCTCAGGTCGGGCCGGGCTTAGACTTTGCACAATTCTTCAGATTGTTCCAAATACTTTGTGCATACGTACAAAATGTTCCACATATTGTATCTAGAAAAAACGCCTTTTTTATGTGGGGGCAAGCTATGCGGAGAAGCTTTATGAGAGATAAGTACTGAACTTATTTTGCTTCTAGTATATGGGGCTACTTGATAGACTAGGCGCTAATATAGTTAACATCTCACTATGGTTTGCTCTACTAATTGCATTAGCTATTAAAATATATCCGCAATGTTCTTTTGTAATCGTAGCGATAAATGTAACATAATAAGTTAATAATAAATTAATATCCATAACTTATCAACGAAAGCATGATCACAGAGCTTCAAGGCAGGTCAACGTTCTTGAAAGTTCCCGCAGTGCACTAAACCAAAGGTCTGCGCGCAGTCTCGTTACAAAGAATCACTATAAAAACACGTTCTTTTTTTCCATGGCTCTGTCACGGCTCCCAGTTGTCATGTGACGCGACTTGGATATGCACAGCCTCCTATGTGTGCCCAATTGTTAACGTTTGAGCTTTCTACGTGTTCCGTTATATGGTGCGAGCAGGGTTGAAAGGTCAAAAAGACAAAAAGTAGCCAGAAAGCTGGACAAGCTAGCCAGAAAGTAGCCAACGTGAGCCAAGGGCAGTTAAAAGTAGCCAAAACTAGCCGCACATATGTGAAAACAGCTTCCACATTTTTTATTTAAACCGCTAAATGCAAAAGCCTTTCGGCGAGAATGAAATTGTTGACTTTAGCAATCATGTCATGCATGATGACGTAGTGTTTGCGCTGTTGAAAAGATGACCCTCTCTTCTCGCGTCTTTCATATCTTGAAATGACTAGAAGTTGCGGCAAGAAAACTGAATCTCCGGTGTGACAAGGACGCTCAAAATCAGACTTTCTGGCATTGAAGAGGGATTTGTAGCCACTTTCGCAATAATTTCTTCCATGATGACCAATGCAGAGTCGGAGTCTAAACCTAAACCTAAGAAATGATACACGCCGTTCGTCGGATATCTTATAAGGAATGATTGGTGGGCGAGTTAGTACTTGGTACGACATTCTGAAGAGAGCACTAAGAAACCAGGACACATGAGGCAAAGCGGCAACACAAGCGTTAACTAAGAACTGTACTAGTGGGCAATTGTGTTGCCACCTTTGCCTTTTGTGTCGTGGTGTTTCACTGCTCGCTTCGTCGGATGCCCGATTTCCAATGTCGATGAGTGCAGAGCGCTCTGGATGCGGAGCACTTTCGATTCCTGTTCACTACCAATTGTGATTTAAAGTCGCGTTCAGCAATGGCCGATCTGCAAAATGAGGCCCCATGGAACAGTTTTCGCTGAGACAACCTGCAGGTATACAAAACAGTGTTGTGTGCGCGAGGCCTGCTTGACTTGCAGGTTATAAATGTGTATTTCTTTATATTCATGTCATGATCGCCACCGGGAACCCTTACGGCTGCTTAGGCTGCTGCGCCATCATTTGCAATAACGTTCATTATCAGTGTAATCAAAGTGCTAAATTCTTTTTTTCGAAGTTGGAAGCACGCTTTGACTGCCACGTTTTGGCCCCACGTACTCGAACGTCAGCGGCTGCGGCGTCACCAGATATTGATAATTCTGCTCAAATTGTTGGGACAAGAAAGTGGCCAAAGTGAAACCAAGTAGCCAACACGATTTTTCTGCCGCCACTGGCCTAAAAAAGTAGCCAAATTGGCTCAAAGTAGCAAAACCTGGCAACTGTGGGTGCGAAAACTACACGATACTGCCGCAACAGCGTCGGAATGTGCAGGAATAACATAGGTCTATAAAGCAAGGTATGGGGTCCATTAAGCAAGGTATACATTCGCCTGACGATATATGTCGCTTGAAAAAAGGCAGTTACGAATTCCCTACCGGGTGATGTACTCTTACCTCGAACCACATGTATACATTGAGTAAGCGTCGAGAAGCTTATTCGCGCCTTTATTACTGTAGCGGAAGCTGCTCAGCACCACCGCATTCTTTTCTATCCCGTCTGCAGCCGGCCGTCGACAGCTCGCCTACGCGCGGCGCCAGCGCCTCCTCCTCCATGTTCGGGGAACAACGTGGTTGGGGCCGGCTCCGGGAATTAGCACCGGCGGCATGCTGCGTCTGCTCGCTCGGGGGGCCTCCCCTTTTCCTCTTTCTTGTAGAAGAACGCGGGGGTGCCTCCTTCTCTCCCTCGTCGAGGGGAGCTCTCGTCACTCGCACGGAGTGGAAATAAACCAGTCTTGCCTTGCAACTCCAAACCAGCATCACGTCTCTTTTCTCGCTGACTTCGACGGCTGACATTCCCGGCCGCAACAAATTGGTGACCCGAACGCTCTAACGAACACGCCGCGATGAGCTCCGACGACAACGTTGCTGCCTCCACGCCTGCGGTCATCGCCACAGAACTGAAGCTACCAAATTTTTGGCCGAAAAATCCAAGAGTTTGGTTCAGCCAAGTGGAGGCCCGTTTTCAGCTCCGGCATATCACCTCGCAGTCGACAAAATATCTTCACGTCGTCGCAGCCCTGCCCCCGAAATCGCCGACGCTATCGACGACATTTTGGTTTCACCCCCCGCGCAAGAAGAATATGACACCCTCAAAAAGACGGTGCTGGACCGCCTCGAGGCGCCTGAAGAAAGCAGACTGCAGCAGCTCTTGTGTCGCGAAGAGCTGGGCGACCAACGACCTTCCCAACTGCTGCACCGTATGCGGCAACTACTCGGTGTGCACGCGCGTCAGGACGGCCAGCTCCCACTTCTTCGTGAACTTTTCCTGCAACGGCTCCCCCAGTCGGTGCGCGTGGTTCTTGCGGGTTCAAACGAGACGTCCCTTGATCAACTAGCGCAACTTGCCGATCGCATCACGGAATACTCAACTCCAACCTTTGCGCCCATAGCTGCTGCAAGAACACAAGAGCAACCAGATCGACTGTCGCGCCTTGAGGAGAAAATGCAACACCTTACCGAGACCATGCAGAAACTTGTGCTATCTGGCGCCCCCCAACAGGACGAGCAACGACGCAACCGATACCCTTCAAGACACCCAAGCTCCTCCCAGAGAAGCCAGGCACGAGAGACACAGGACGGAGTTTGCTGGTACCACCGTCGTTTCGGCACGGGTGCTAGTCGCTGCACTCAACCTTGCTCGTTTCCGGGAAACGCTCCGGCCAGTCGTTAACGGCGGCTTACGACATCGGCCCTCCACCCAGCCGCCTGTTTTTCGTAGTCGACCGCGTAAGCAACTCGCGCCTGCTAGTCGACACGGGAGCCGAAATCTCTATTGTCCCGGCAACCCCCGAGGATCGCCGACGTAGCAAGAACACATCGTCGCTGCAGGCAGTGAACAACACTGCCATCGCTACGTACGGCTTCCGCTCGCTGACAATAGACGTCGGACTCAGGCGCCTGTTTCGCTGGGTCTTCGTGGTGGCGGAGGTTAATTTCGCCATACTCGGAGCAGATTTTCTCAGCCACTTCAACCTGGATGTGAGCGTACGTGACCGTTGCCTCAAGGATAACAACACATCCCTCAAAGTACGTGGTTTGGAGTCAAACATCTGCTCATCTGGCATCTGCGCCTTCCAGCCAGTATCAGCCTACCACCACGTCCTGGCCGAATTCCCCTCGCTCACCAAGCCCCGCAACACGGAACAGCCGGTGAAACATAACGTGACTCACCACATCGTCACCACCGGGCCGCCAGTCACCGCCCGGCCACGACGGCTGTCCAGCAAAAGGCTTCAAGCTGCACGCAGGGAGTTCGAGCACATGCTGCAGCTGGGAATTGTTCGCCCTTCGTCTAGCAACCATTCATCGCCGCTACACATGGTGCCTAAGGACGACGATTGGCGCCCGTGTGGTGATTACAGAGCCTTGAACGCATCGACAACGCCGGACCAGTATCCTCTGCCACACATTCACGATTTCAGCGCGCGGCTGGCAGGTACGAAAATATACAGCAAGATCGACCTTGTAGCGGCATACCACCAAATCCCCGTCGAACCGCAGGACATACCAAAAACAGCCATAACAACTCCGTTCGGCCTGTTTGAGTTTGTCCGCATGCCCTACGGCTTGAAAAATGCCGCACAGACCTTTCAAAGGTTCATGGATGAAGTCACCCGGGGTCTTCCTTTCATCTTTGTCTACCTGGATGACATTTTGGTGGCCAGCAGAACGCCTGCGGAGCACGAAGAGCACCTCCGCCAGCTCTTTCAGCGTTTGGATGAGCACGGTCTGGTGTTGAAACCTCAAAAGTGCGTGTTTGGAGTAGAGGCGCTCAACTTCCTCGGCCACCACATCACTGCTGAGGGCATTATGCCATTGGAATCGAGGGTGGAATCCGTCAAGAAGTTTCCAGCTCCAACATCTTTTCGCAAGCTGAGGGAGTTCCTCGGGCTCTTAAACTTCCACCGGCGCTTCATTCCGTCTTGTGCTCGAGTGCTCCAGCCATTGACCGACCTGCTGCGCCGAGACGACCAAAAGGCACCACAATTTTGTTGGTCTGACGAACACCAGAACGCTTTCCAGAAACCTAAGGACGAGCTGGCCGCGGCTACCCTCCTCATTCATCCACGGCCTGAAGCTCCTACACGCCTCATGGTGGACGCTTCCTCCACATCGGTCGGAGCAGTGCTGCAGCAACAGGAGGGCGCCCAGTGGAAGCCACTGGGCTTCTTTTCGAAACGTCTGAAGCCTGCAGAAGCACGGTACAGCACTTTTGGAAGGGAGATGCTCGCGATCTATTGTTCCATTAAGCATTTCCGCTACTTCCTCGAAGGCCGCGAGTTCTACATCTTGACAGACCACAAGCCCCTCACCTACGTATTCAAAAACAACAGTTCCTCCTACTCCGAACGAGAGATCCGTCAGCTCTCATTCATCTCCGAGTTTTCTACAGACATCCGCCACGTTCCAGGGGTCGAAAACGAAGCAGCTGACGCCTTGTCTCGCGTCAACGCTTCCGGTACAGAAGTCCTGGACTTCGAAGCTATGGCCGCAGCTCAGCGGGACGACCCCGAGTTGACAAGACTGAAGCGAGGGGGATCTTCACTCGTGCTCTCGGAGGTTGCACTTCCCTACGTGCAGAGCACGATAACCTGCGATACCTCCCAGGCAGCACCACGACCTTTCGTCCCACTGAACTTTCGCCGAGTGGTATTCAACACTTTCCACTCCATCAGCCACCCAGGTGTCCGCGCCACCCAGCGGCTGATAACGCAACGCTTCGTTTGGCCCGGAGTCAACGCGGACGTGCGACGATGGGCTCGGACATGTGAAACGTGTCAGCAAGTGAAAGTGACTCGCCACAATCGGGCTGCACTACAGGAATTTCGGACTCCTGAGTCGCGGTTTGACCACGTTCACCTCGACCTCGTGGGACCACTACCGCCCTGCCAAGGATTTAGGTACCTGCTCACATGCATCGACAGGTACAGCCGGTGGCCCGAAGCTATACCAATTGCGGACATATCAGCTGAGACCGTCGCGCAGGCCTTCATTCAAACATGGGTGTCCCGCTTTGGCTGCCCCGCCCGCATAACAACTGACCGGGGCCGGCAATTCCAGAGCAACCTCTTTTCCGCACTTTCAACGCTCCTCGGCACGAAGCTGCAGCATACAACCGCCTACCACCCCGCCAGCAACGGAATGGTGGAGCGCTTACACCGGCAACTCAAAGCCGCACTGGCAGCGAAACTCGACCGCCAGCACTGGGTGGAGAAGCTCCCGCTCGTTCTTCTTGGCCTACGCTCAACGGTGAAGGAGGACCTCGGCTTCAGCGCAGCGGAAATGGTCTACGGCTCAACAGTGCGCCTCCCGGGAGAATTCTTCTCCGACCAGACACCTTCCGCCCCAACAGCCTCCGATCACATCGAGAAGCTGCGCGCATGGCTCGCGCAACTCAGGCCAACAGCACCTCGCATCGCCCGCAACAGGAAAGTTTTCACTTTCCCTGACATGGACTCTGCTACCCATGTGTTCGTGCGACACGACGCAACGAAGCCGCCCCTTACTCCGCCGTACGATGGCCCATTCAAAGTTTTGGGACGTACTAACAAAACCATCGCAATCGACGTGCGGGGGAAACGAGAAGTCGTCGCCGTTGACCGCGCCAAGCCTGCTCATATTGAGGTTTCCATTCAAGCAGCCTCTCACGTACGGTTTCAGTGCTAACCATTGGACTGTGACCTTTCACTATTCAGCCCGTAACGGCTGTCCTTCTTTAAAAGCTCCGCAATCTAGGGGGGAGCCTTTGTAGCGGAAGCTGCTCAGCACCACCGCATTCTTTTCTATCCCGTCTGCAGCCGGCCGTCGACAGCTCGCCTACGCGCGGCGCCAGCGCCTCCTCCTCCATGTTCGGGGAACAACGTGGTTGGGGCCATGGCCTCCGAGATGGCGGGCGCGCGGCGGGTTTTTCTCCGGCCGTCCCAATCGCACGGAGAGAGCGTATTTCCCGAGGTGGGCGTGGCCCGCTCTTTTCTCCGCACCGCGGCGCACTTACTTGGGATCGAAAAAGCTGCCGCGCTGTTGGCGCAGCTTGCATGTGGCGAGGAAAAAAATGGTTTTGCGCTTTTATTAACCTAGCGCTGATTTGGAAATGGCTGGTCAAGGTGTACGAGAGGCCAAGTCAATGCCGGGGCCTATCGATTCTCAAATGGGCTTTTTTTTTTGCTGTAGATTTGCGCCGCCTTTATTAGAGCACTTAGGAAAGCGATGCCTCTGCAAGAGATCCGCATGTGCTAGAAACTTACTATACTTCGAAATTTGGAGGGCTGTATAGTATGGGGGTGCTAGCGAAGGAGAAGAAAAAAAAAGAACGATGGTGAGGCTGGGCGTGATGACGCCCGGGGCTCGCGCTCGCCCTGCCGCTAAAGACCAATCAGTCGTTGCCGGTCCTTCGTAAATTAAACGCGTTTTTCTTCATGGTATAGCTGTTGTTAAGCGCACTTCAACGAAGACAGACGAGAAAGGAACACAAGACAAGCGCTTTGTCGTTTGTCTTCGTTGAAGTGCGCTTAATAACAGCTATACCATGCATATCAACCAACTAGCCCAAATGTCGATTCTCTTGCGTTTTTCTTGTCGCCTACGTGTTCTCTGAGGGCTTCGGCCGACCACTGGCCCCGAGCCCACAATAGATATGTTGAAAATGTTGTAAGCTAGATTTAAGGCCTGCGACGGAAGCAGTACGTTTGGAAGCAGTATCGCAAGAAGCAGGTATCGGTGCTTGCTTCCATTGTGCATTTTTTCCTTCGGTGTAACAACATATTGCGAAATGAAAACACACGTACAGCAGCACTCAAATTTTCCATTAGGAACACTTTGTTTATATTTCCTTTATTGACAACGTGCAGGCACTTCCTTCTATACGGAATGCTTTACAGGCATTGTATAACAGGTGAATGCCGTCACAGCAGCGTAAAGAAGTAAAAAAGTGACATCGGCATAAAGGAACCATTATCCGCACAGAGTGAAGTGGCAGATTGTGGCCTTCATGCAGTCAATATACATCGTAAAACTGAAGCGAAAACTAAGATCATGAAAAAATCACGCACGCAAACCTGCTGGTAAACATTGCGGAACGATCATTGCACTGCAATGCATGCGAGGAAATTAAATATAACAAAAAATGCAAAGACGTAAGAAAAGCATTATTCGCGTAAGACAGCTCAGTGCTGCATCAATACAATACCATAAGTACAACTAAAATGTAAACTAAAAATAGGAACTATGCCCAGAACGAAGCACAACGAATCTACGCAGTAAATACTGCACGAAGATTACGGCACCACAAAGAAAAAAAACATGCGCACGCTCTAATCCCGCGCGCTCTGCTTTCTGCCGCGGTCTCCGCTGCCGCCGGAATCCCAAGTGAATGCGCCATCTCGCGGTAGCCGGGCGCGCGACGCGATGTACGTTTTTTTGCTGGGGGGCGCGGCGATTGGGACGGCCGGAGAGAAACCCGCCGCGCGCCCGCCATCTCGGAGGCCATGTTGGGGCCGGCTCCGGGAATTAGCACCGGCGGCATGCTGCGTCTGCTCGCTCGGGGGGGCCTCCCTTTTCCTCTTTCTTGTAGAAGAACGCGGGGGGTGCCTCCTTCTCTCCCTCGTCGAGGGGAGCTCTCGTCACTCGCACGGAGTGGAATTCTTCATGCGAAATTGAAATTCTTCATGCGAAAAACCCATCGCAGCTTTGAGATTTAGAAAAGGCGGCCTCTATTAATTATTGTGGCGTAATGAAAATCAAGCAAATTCAACGGTGAAATCGAAACTCAAGCACCGATGAGCGGAACAAGCAGACGACTAGAATGACGTCACTGTTCAAGACAAGGGTTACAGAGCTGCAGTTCTTCCCCGTTCGCTAACGTATGTGCGTCATGCGTGCTGCTACTGTAAGCGCAGCCCACACAGCTACACAACGAAGTCTGTTGATGGTTGATATAACGACGTTCACTCATTCTGGACGTCTCAGACGAATATGGCAGTTGCGCTCTTCCGCATCTCGGCTTCGGTATCACCGCTGAATTTGGGAGAATTTCATTAAGCTCGCAATTAGTCCTAGAGGCCGCTTTTTCGAAGCCTCAAAGCTGAAATGGGTTCTTCGCATGAAGGACTTCAATGCTCCCATTTGACTTAACTGCCTAACTCCGCTAAATAAAAGGTTAATGAATTTAACTTTCGTAATTTCTATCCCAAATCATGTCTTCAGCCATCTTAAGATGCCTGCCGCTACAGAAAAAGCAATTGTGAAGACAGCGAGCAAATACCACATCTTCCTGATTTTTAAAAAAAAATATTGGACGCATTTCTTGAAACACCCTGTATACAAGCGGTGGTGTGATATACGGAAACATTTTATAACAATTACAGTAAAAACTCGTTCACTTGAAAACTCGGATAATTGGGACGTGTTCTCTGGTATCAGCAGGCATATGTATTTTTCAATGGCATCAAGCTCTCGTTAATTCCGTCATATTTTGCCGCGACTGGGTTAATTGGGACGATCCTCGGAGCGCGCCAAGCACGAAGAACCGCTAATTTGCGACGCAAACAAGCGAAAACGACGTTCGCGAACAACGGAAACGACCGCAGGCCTTCAGTAAAAGGCATGCTCGCCATCCACCATCTTACCACAATCGAGTTGTTAGGAACCAAGGCTTCAGCAGCTACAGCAAATTTGTTTTGTTTTCGATTTCACACGGCGCATGTGAACTGCGGGGGCGCTATCGATGCACGACTCGATAACGACTGGGGCTAAAGCTGCGACAAGCAGCAGTTTCGTTTTGACCGCGTCCCCTTAGAACTGCGTAGTCGCCATCCATGATTGTGCTTGCGGTGCTCAGCAGCTTCGTTTCAAATCTGGACGTAAACCACGCGCGTCCCTTCGGAAGTGCGTGGGCGCTATGATCGTCCCTTTAGCGACCATGGTTTCGTCGACAACGGACTTGACACTCAGTAGCTTCGTTTTGATTCCGTACAATCCGCGCACAATGCCACATGCTGGCATGCTATCACATGCAGTCCGTATGCCCGCTAAACTCGCTGGCTGCATTGTGATGGACGAACGATAAGGTGCCGGTCATTTTTCCGGCGAAAAAAATTACATTGCTGTTGGTGGAGGCAGTTACGTTATAAAGGATAGCTTTACATCACATTTTGACTTAGTACACGGTGGCCTTGAGCCGCGGTCATATCTGAACGAAGTCCCCAATGATGAAAATTGCGGCCTTTATGCAGCTCTTATGCAAAATAAGTACTGAATTTAGGTATTCATCAAGAATATGAAAATGCAGAGATGAAAGAGACTGTTCATTGGTGTCTTGATATTTTCGATAATTCGACATTCGATTAATTTGGACGTTTTTTCCTGCACGGTGAATACTGAATTAACGAGCTTTTACGGCCGTTCGGCTGTTTATACGTATTTAGAAAAAGTAGGTTAGTGTATTTACAACAAAGGTAATGAATTTGGCTTTTTTTTTCTCTATTTGTCCTGCCGTGGCAAGGTGCTACTACGATGAAGACAGGTGCTACATATCCAGAAGGCTGCACGATTGGGTTTGATGGTAGAGCATGCTTTAAATTAATTACAAAGCGCAATAAGAACAAACTGAAGAGAGCCGGCTTCTGTTCCCTGTCTCCAATGTTCCTATTGCGCTCCTTGTTGAAACTGAATGCATGCTACAACTATCTTTTCTTGCAACAATATCTGCTACCAAACGCTCATGATGATTCCCATTGTATTTGTAGAAAAAATATGCACAGTGTAATGAAGAAGATGTGCACTCTGAAGAGTTCGGCAGCCGGATCGTCAGCGCTACGCAGGAGAGGCTCGTGCTGGACGTTGTTGGTGTTCACGCTATAGGCACCCGTCACTGACCAGAGGGCGCGATGGAGCTCTTGTGGGCCGCCTCAGCATTGACGATACCGATCGCCAGGGATACCAAGAAAATGAAACGCTCGCATACCACATCGACGCGCTCAAGTGTCTCCCTTTTGGCAGCCGTTTCAACAGACGCTTTCTGGGTGCGTCCATAATCACCCGTGACCCCCCTACCCCCACTTGAACAAAGTTGAAGCTGTGCCTGGCGGGTTCGATTTTGCTGGGTCTACTCGCTAGGCTACGCAGCGGGTGACCCGATTTTGCTGCGTCTACTCGCTAGGCTGTGTGTTCTGGCGCTACCGTCGCACCTCGTAAACTGCATTGACGGGTGCCTATAGCTAGGCCTACGATCCTACACTGCCTCAGAATACACTGCAGTATCTGCTGACGAGAACGTGTCTCAGCTCTTTATTATAATTGGTGGAGGTGCGGGGTACTGGTTCACATGGGTGGAGACCCTATTCTAGGGCTCCACTGGCTTCTGCGGCTCGCCGGGCCTGGTCGAGGGTTGCCAGCTGGTTTCCCAGGTCCAGATCGCAGAGTCGCGCTTCCCACAACCAGTTTGCAAGCTCTGTTTTCACAAGCATATCTTCATTACAACAGTAACACGCTGCCGAATAACCGGTCATTGTATCCAGTATGTTCGGTCAGCTGTTACCAAAGTGAGGCCCCTTTGTACCAGTTATTACCCTAAATTAAGGCATACTTGTGAGCGCAGCATGCGCGAACAAAACGTTGGTATTTGCTACTTAAAACTCCTTGAATTCGGTACCATGTTCGGTCAACATCACCTATATTAGTGGTTCGGGCCTCTGTCGGGCCTGATCTGCGGTCGGGCCGGGCCGGGCCGGGTAGGTGACATTTTTTCTCGGGTTCGGGCCGGACCCGGGTTTCGCTTTTGAGCCACCGGGCTGGGCTCGGGCGGGTAAACTTCAACGAGTACCGGGCTCGGGCCGGGCCCGGGCCGAGAATCACGGCCCGTGCAGTGCTCTAATTGCGCTTTATGAAGCATTGTTGTTGGGACATTCTGAAAAAGAATGTCTGTGCAACAGTGGAAAAGTTTTAAATCAATCACGATGATTTCTATCCTAAATGTCTTCCTGCTACGTTATGCTTATTTCGAGTGATCTCAGATTTCTTTTTAACACGAAAGTGTTTTATGCCGGGGTCCACCACGGCTCCTCTGACGTATTTCCGCCACGGATATGACGTTGTAAAATATAAACTAACATAATGAGATCAAAGAAAAATTAGAAGAAAAAGTTCCGTCGCCGGGCGTCGAACCTACGACCTCTCGCTCCGCAGCGCGCGGCGCGAAACCACTCGGCTACGGGAGCGTACGTTCCTCAGCTTGCTAACGGCAAGCTATTTATACACACCATATACCGTTGGCGGTCCTCAGAGCTCCTCGACTTCAGCGCGTTTTCGTCATCACTAGCGAGATGGGGCGACGGTGTCACGGAGCGCGCGCTCTAAAGGTCGTCGCGCCTCTCGCTGGGATGAGCGTGCGCCTCCACGGGGCGTGGTCGCTGGTGCGCGCGCGCTTATCTCCTGATCAGGGGCATTCGGGCGCTTCGCACGCCTTGTGTTTCCACCGCAAGTTTGCTTTGAAGTTACAGTGGTTAAAGAGTGCACGAAGGTCGCTTCGTTCGCCGAAGCGGCCGCGTTTACGAATGGAGCGCGCCGCTTACACACAAAGTAATAATTGTGGCAGTTGTTCGCGATCGTCCTGTGTAAGCTTGTGCGTTCGTTTCGTGCGTCTTTGTGTTAGAGCAGTGCGCTTTAAATGTCGAGCTGTGATAGTGCGTGCTCGTCTTGTGTATGCTCATTTCGTGCGTCCTTTATGCTTGAGGTGCGCGCTGCATGTTTCGAGCTGCTTGCCGTTCTTCACGTCACATTACAATTTGTTGCTGCAGCATTCATTCCTTCTCCCTTGTGGCGAAACAATGCACAATAAACGATCAACTATTTATGTGAATACTCGTTTCACTTTCGTGTTATACCGATTCCTTTGACAGAGGGATCAGCCATGTTTTTTTACTATTTTCAACATACACCAGACCAACTTTTTGAACTCAACAGATTCTTGGCCAATTCCCTAAAGAGGGTATGAGCCATTCACAGAGGGCAACGATTAAAGCATGCCATGTTGTCAAATAGAAGACGACGAAGAACAGCTGACGTGTTGACATCATTTGTTTGTGCTCGCAGCTTCAAAAAAAGGGGGGACAAAACATGGAAGACACCATTCCCGGTAAGTGAGGAGAATCGAGCACTGAACACAAGGGTCCTGATTGTATTATTCACCATAAAGGAACATCCAGAATTCGCCTCAGCGGTAAGTTGGCGCTGACGCATTTGCCAGGTGATAAAGGGAACACCCGACACCGTAGGTATAAGCTGACAATCTCGTAGCCCAACCTGCTTTTGCGACATAAAAGTGCCTGGTGAATCGTTTCCTCACGCCTACGATGGCCGTCTAGGCGTGGTGGACTAACCACGAGTGAAAAAGGCACCGTACTAAAACAATACGAGGCGTGGTAGGTTCTGTGCACACCGGGAAAATAAAAATTACACCATCTCCCGCTAAAGGGAACCATGTGTAGATGCGAAGCAGCGGGCGCTAACGCTTACACTGGCGGCGCCGTTGACGCTGGCGCTCATCGCGGCGTTGCGAAGGAGAGAAACCTGGGGACGGGCAAAGCACGCAGTGATGGACCGGTGTTTCCTACTGGAACATGCCAATCGCTGCTAATGGGCAATGAGAGACAGAAGACTCCGACTGGACACAGAGACCCGCAGTCCGCCTTTTAGCGAACGCGCAAGCTGCGAATTTTTATTGTTCAACAACGCACAGGAGAAATCTCCCACCGGCACAACCTTGCAGGTCAAGATCCAGTGCCTATATATACGTGGTGGCCAGTGAACGGTTGTGCAGCGCGAGCAGTCGGTTTTTTCAATCAAGAAACTCGCTAGCAGACGCTGCCTTTCGTCGGCGTTGCGAGGCGAGAGAGGGGGGGGAGCGTAGGAGAGGAGAGAGACGGGGAGGGGACGCGCATGCGCAATGGGGGGTGTAAACGCCGCGGGAGGGATGCCTAGAGGAGAGAGAGGGGAGAACGTAGGAGAGGAGGCGTGTGGAGAGGGGTTTGCGCATGCGCAGTAAGGGTGGTCAGGATGCACACCACCACCACCACCACCACCGCTATCACCGGATTGAACTTCGCCATAAGCTGCTTCGCATCTAATATGCCTGTATACTGAACTATGGCCACTCGCAGAAAGCGCACTGGTTCGAGAGATCTATGTTATGGCGACTGTAATGACGAGAGGAAAGGTACCACGCGTTCATACCGTTCGACTTGTCTGATGTGAGGCACAAAATATGCACGACCAACGTAAAGATGCGTATGGACGCGAGCGCGCATCGCGCGCGTCTGTGTGTGTGGAGGGAGGTGGGTGGGAGGAGTGCGAGAGTGTGTGTGTGTGTGTGTGTGTGTGTGTGTGTGTGTGTGTGTGTGTGTGTGTGTGTGTGTGTGTGTGTGTGTGTGTTTGTGTGTGCGTGTGTGTTTGTGTGTGTGTGTGTTAGAGAGAGATAGGTAGACACGATTAGGGCTGCTGTGAAATGTTGTGTGGAAATGCGACAATAAATGTTCCGTGAGAGCGTGAGCCAAGCTCTATTTCGTTAATAGAACGTACGACTGCTTACGTAGCGCAAACATTTCGCGCGGGACAACAGAAGGGTCGAAGATGAGCGCTCGTCCGCGCCCCTTCTCTTGTCCTGTGTAAAATTTTTGCGCCACGTGAACATTTACGCAGCACCAACAAGCCCAACTTCTCACTTTAGTTGAACAAACGGTATCTTCACTTTTGATGACGTGTCCTGAAGTAACTTGAGGCTTTCTAAGGCGTTTATAAAAAAGCTCACTTTTCTTAAACGACACGCTTACTTTGTTTCTGGATACCTTATGACTGTACATCCGCGTGAGCAAGCGTGTCGATACACGGCTGATGTGAGCAGGCTGGGCTTAGGGGTGCCCTGTTTTTTTTTTTTTCTTGGGCCGGGAGATGGACACGCATTCTTTTAGTGACAGTAACCTGTTTGAAGCCACACTAATTTATGCATGGAATGTGTTTCAATCTCGCATTAGCGAGCACTTGTGCCTCCGTAAGTGGGACACGTAGCAAGAGTATACGAGGCACGCTCATGGGACGATTACAAAAAAAAGCCGGCAGGTCCCACGCACTGTGGGAATCGATGTAAAGCCAAGCAGCCCGCAAGGAGCAAATCATGCTTTACATAATTTGCATGTCATGTTTTACATGTTAGGCACCTGTCATTTATGTTCGTCATACAGTGACGTCGCGCAATACCAATTTTGGTGTATATCAAGCTAGCGAACTGGACGCAAGCGCAACATGAGCGTGGCATGTAAATGGCGTTGTAAATGATATGCATGCCAAGATTTTCATGTTACCACCTGCCACTTATGTTCGTTATACAGTCATGTCACTCAATACCAAATTTGGTGTATATCAAGCTAACGAAACGGCCGCGAGCGCGCCACGAGCGTGGAATGCAAGTCATGTCGCTCATGACATGTCATGATTTCCATATTACCGCTTGTCATTTACCTTTGTCATACAGTCAGGTCACTCAATACCAACTTTGGTGTATCTCAAGCTAACGAAACTGCCGCGAGCACGCCATGAGCGTGGTATGCAAGTGACGTCGCACATGACAAGTCATGATTTCCACATTACCACTTTTCATTTATGTTCGTCATACACTCACGTCACTCAATACCAAGTTTGGTGTATATCAAGGCTAACAAACGGCCGCGAGCGCGGCATGAGCCTGGCATGTAAATCATATTGTTCATGACATGCACGTCATTATTTGCATATTACCACCTTGTCATTTGTGTTCGTCATACAGTCACGTCACTCAATCCCAAATTTGGTGTATATCAAGCTAACGAAACGGCCGCGAGCGCGCCATGAGCGTGGCATGTAAATCATACTTTTCATGACAAGTTATTCATGATTTTCATGATATGACCAGCTATTTATGTTCGTCATACAGTCATGGTATGCCATACCAAATTTGGTATAAATCCAATTAATGAAATGGCCAGGAGAGCACGAAGTCGTAGGCGGATAGATAGATAGATAGATAGATAGATAGATAGATAGATAGATAGATAGATAGATAGATAGATAGATAGATAGATAGATAGATAGATAGATAGATAGATAGATAGATAGATACGCTCAAAGTCGCCGAAGAAATGCTTCGCATTTAAAAAAAAACAGGAAAAGCAAGGTTGATCCCTCCGTCATAGGAATTGGTATAACACGAAAGTAAAACGTCTCCTTAGACAGTTGTTGAATGTTTACTGCACAATGATATAACAGAGCTTGCACAATGTCTTAATGTATGGAAGCCTGCCCCGATTAACTTCAATGTGGCTACGTTGAAGCTTGGTGGTACATTTCCAAGCCGACAACTAAGGTCCATGATCAATAATTAAACAAATCCTTGAGGTCGCTGCATTAGTTAACGGTGAGAGGTTAATCGAAGAAATCGGTGTGACATCCAGAGGAGCGTTGCTGATTGGACGCACAATTCCGGCTACGGTCGCCATCTCGCGGCATTTTCAAGAGTTATTGAAGACCAATGGTAGGATTAGAGGGAAGCGCAACGCGCGTCTTGTCTCCCCTGTAGCCCGGCCGCGATTATTCTCGTTGCGAGCGTAAGCGAGGAACGTGGTGTTACAGCCAGGCGAAGCAGGCGTGGAGGTAGGCGCGTGTCGCAGAGCTATTTTTATATGCGAAGCATTTCTTAGCGAACTTCGGCGACTTTGAGCGTATCTATCTATCTATCTATCTATCTATCTATCTCTATCTATCTATCTATCTATCTATCTATCTATCTATCTATCTATCTATCTATCTATCTATCTATCTATCTATCTATCTAGCCACCTACGACTTTGTGCTCTCCTGGCCATATCGTTAATAGGATTTATACCAAATTTGGTATGGCATAACATGACTGTATGGCGAACATAAATGGTTGGTCATATCATGAAAATCATGACTAACTTGTCATGAAAAGTATGATTTACATGCCACGCTCATGGCGCGCTCGCCGCCGTTTCGTTAGCTTGATATACACCAAATTTGGTATTGAGTGACATGGCTGTATAACGAACATAAGTGGCAGGTGGTAATATAAAAATCTTGGCATGCATGTCATCTACAACGCCATTTAGATGCCACGCTCATGGTGCGCTTGCGTCCAGTTGCTAGCCTGATATGCACCAAAATTGGTATTGCTTGACGTGACTGTATGACGAACACAAATGACAGGCCCTAACATGTAAAACATGACATGCAAATTATGCAAAGCATGATTTGCTCCTTCCTGGCTGCTTCGCAGTACATCAATTCTCACAGTGCGTGGGATCTGCCGGCATTTTGTATGGATGGATGCTACGAGCGAGGCCGACGCTTGGGTTAAAGTGGCCACGTTGAGGTGTGTTAAGGCGTTGACAAAATTGTACTTCTATCGAAAACGCCTCGAATGGGGAGGATGCGTTGAAATGACGCGTTGAAGGAGATAATCGCGGAGGCGGCAGTCGTGATGCATTACTTCACTTTACCGCTCCGACAAAGCGACAACACCCAGCCGACCAAGAGCACTGTGAGAGGAAAGTGTGAGATATAAATGGCGCGTTTGTAAAGCCTCCGGAGTGTGGGACCACAGCGCAGTGGATAGCGTGCCCTGCATCTGTTGTAGCGGACCGAGAGGTGGGAGGTTCGACTCCCGTTTTCGGAACTTTTTTTCTTTGCCATTTCATCGTGTTCATTTTTTCGACGACATTTCCGAGACGGAAATACGCCACTGTCGTCTTGGTGGGCCCTAGCATAAAAAAAATATCATGCATGTATTGATGATGATGTGAGGGAGCACGCTGCGTAAGCAATGTGTGTCTTCCTTATACGTTAAGCTAAAGCTAATCACTGTGTCTTTTTGGTGGCTTGCATCCAGATATAGGTCTTCAGAATGGATTCTTATTTTACTACTGCCGCGACATTTCTTTCCCTTATCTTTATGAAGGCCCAGAAAATTACTCTGATAAAGCAAGCTCCAATTTTCTAATGTATATGAAAAGGCAGCATACTTCAGATAAATATTTCTTGGCTGTTAGTCCACATTCATCCGGATATACCTATACATTTCTTGATGTTGCGTATCTCACAATGGTTTTACCTGCGCGTTCTCTTACAAAGTTGCAGCGATGAGCCAGTTTTTACCAACGTTTAGTTCTGTTCCGCGACACAGGATGTCCGTTTGTAAATGGGTATCCATCGAATACATTTTAGCGAGAAAGTGGGTGCAAAGCGAAACAGCAATATTACATTTTCAGAAGTAGACATATTAAAATTTAAGTCAATATATTCAAAAACAACACAGTGACTCCAGCAGATTTTTTTAAAATTAAGAGTTCAGATATAACGACTGCCGTTTGTTGAAGCGTAGAAGAGTGATCGATCGAAATAAAGAACTTTCCATAAAAAAAGCACGTTTTAATTAAGGGCCCCGCAAAATGTTTTGAGCGTACCATACGTAAGGTCAACTATACGCGATATATACGTGGTCATGAAAATGCGAACTCATTGGCACTTGTTAAACGACCTTCAATACCTCTCCAGATGCTACTCTTGTTTACTTTAACAGGGTGTGTCACCTGCAGCCAACTTTTTGACGAGCACACTTGTGTTTGCCAAATCAGGTTACTGACATCACAAAGACAAGTCTGCCTGTCGAAACGATCGCTCCACCCACCGCCTTTCTTCTGTTCATGGGTTTTTCATCTCTCTAAGTTTCAATCTACCCCTGAACTTCTGACTGTTGCTTTCTTGGCACTTAAGTACGTCCCCATCTTTCTCCTTTTTCGATTCGGCAGTGGAGCGGAGACATTCGCTGACTACTGAGGGGGTGCTATCACCCCCTGTAAGGTCGTTTGCGCCTCGTGGCGCACGCGCGTCTCGCGGATAGGCCGCAGCTCTGGGTTGACAGCCGCCGAGCGGAAGGTGGCTTGTGCTCGCACGGGTTGTCATCATCATCAAGGTTAGCGCGGTAGCGCCAGCAGCGCCGCCCGGCGGCGAAGCTAGGAGGGCGCACGGGAAAAGGTAGCGACTCTCTTTGGCGTTTTGGCGGCTCGATTAGGATGGATGTCTCTTGCGGTGGGGTCCGTGGGAGACGGCACCGCGGGTCGTCTCCCGTGGATCCGTCGTGGTCAGTCGACCGTCGGCGATGCCGCATTCGCGGTACCTTTGTTATGTTGTTTGGTTGAGTGTTTTATTGGGATATTGTTTGAGGTTGTTTAGCGTGTTGATCACAAGTGATGTACCTGATTCAGCTAGCGAGGTCGATTATGGAAAAGTAGTTGAATAAATGTTACGTGTTTGTTTGGTCTGCCGGACCGCGTCTACTGTTTCCGTGTGCCCCGAGAGCGGCGCTCTCATCCTCAGGCCCCCTGCACCGCCCATGGGCGTCGGCAGGGGGGTGCAAAAGGTGCACTTGCCCCCCCTCAAGCCACACCAGCGCTTGCCCCACGCAAGTTACACCAGCGCCCCGCCCCCCTTCCCCCCCAGACCGCGGTGAAACACGGGTTTTGTACCCCCAAGACCAAATCCTGCCGACGCCCATGACACCACCCCACACTACTGACCGGACTTCCTGTTTCTTAAGAAGACACTGTCTAAGAAAGCATCTAAAACCACCAGCATTTGAAATACTGTCCATAATACTCACCCGATGAGAGTCACGCATTATCGAGATTATTTTGCCTGAGAAAAGCTGCAAAGGTCCAGTCCTCCTGTCCCGTACCTGTATTCTACAGTGCAATTTTGCGAAGCATCTTATGACCAACTTACCATGTATTGCAGACTACGCTTTGGGAAAAAATTCATTTCTGCTTTACTTGAGGAAATACCTTCATAATATTGGTAGGTAACAAAAAAGACGGACGGACATCCGGACGGACGGACGGACACCGGACGGACGGACACCGGACGGACGGACATCCGGACGGACACCGGACGGACGGACATCCGGACGGACGGACGGACATCCGGACGGACATCCGACGGACGGACGGACGCGCATCCGGACGGACGGACATCCGGATGGACGGACAGATGGACATCCGGACGGACGGACAAACGGACATCCGGACGGACGGACGGACAGACGGACATCCGGACGGACGGACGGACGGACATCCGGACGGACGGACGGACATCCGGACGGACGGACGGACATCCGGATGGACGGACGGACACCGGACGGACGGACGGACACCGGACGGACGTGAGCATGAGACATTAAAGGCTGTCGCCTTAATAGACGGCCGAACTATTTGGCAGTAGTAGCATTGATATGCCACTGTTACCGTTCGGTAGTAGGTTATTTTATAGCACTATGGCGGATGGATGGATAGATGGATGCTATGAGCGTCCCCTTTATAACGGGGCGGTGACATGTCTGCCACCAGGCTCGAAAAAAAAAGGGAAAAGGGAAAGGGAACTTTCTTTTTATGTTGGCCTAATGCCTTATCCACATTGATTAAATCGATGTTATTATACCAAAAGAAAAATATAAATTCACGGTTCATCCCTCTGCCTCTTAAGGCCGAATGACCTTATTTTTCCCCATTATTTACTTTTGTTCTTTATCTCTACTTTTCTGTAAACCAATACTCTAACCGTCTCTTACTTATTTCTATCGCGGACGTGTTCAGCTTTCCATTGTTGTCTTTAAAACCCAAGGCTTCATGTAGACTCGTGTCCACACGTATACCTGGGTGGATATCGCCACATTCAATCAGAACATGTTCCATCGTTTCCTAAGTTCCCCCCACAGCATGTACATTGTTCATCTTCGTTACTGAATCTCGCTTTATAACTACGCGTTCTAAGGCAACCCGACCTTGCTTCAAACAGTAATGCGCTTCCCCTTGAATTATCATAAAATATTTTCCTCCTTATTTCGTTTTTTCACTTTCGGTAGTTACTGAAAGCCGGCTTCTTTTCCATCGCTGTCATCCAATAAGTCCTCTCCGCCTCTCTGACTTTTCGCTTAATGCTCCTTGTTGCCACATCGCCCACACTGCCAGCCGTATATTTACTGGTGAGCCTCCTAGTTCTTTTTCTCCACTGCGTGTCAACGCCTTTTCTATACAAATACCTGAAAACCTTCTCTGCCCATCTACTCTCCTTCATTTTCCTCAGCCTCTCTTCAAATCTCATTTTGCTCTGAGCTTCCCTCACTTCAAAGCCTGTCTATCCCATATCACCCTTTACAGCCTCACTTGTCGTCTTCCCGTGAGCGCCCAACACGAGGCGTCCCACAGTCCTTTGATTTACATCCATTCCTGATTGCATCTCTGACTTCATGCACACCACTGAGTTCCCAAAATGTAAGCCCCGGAACCATCACACCTTTCCACAGCCCCCGAAGCACCTCGTACTAGAGCACTGCACGGGCCCGGGCCGGCCCGAAAGCCTGGGCCCGGCCCTGGCCCGCGGGCCGGGTCGGGCCGGGTAAGTAATTGTTAGATCGGGCCCGGGCCGGGCTCGGGCCCATGAGCTTCGGGCCCGGGCCGGGCCCGGGCCTGGGTCAGGCCCGTATCAGGCCCGACTCTCATACATGTCGGCAATGGCGCGTAATGCTGTTTGGCTTTGTTGTTTTGGGGCATTTAGCGTCCCGAACCTATTCAGGCTATCTGAGACGCTGCAGCGGAAGGCTCCGGGTATTTTAGACCACCTGAAGTGCATTAGCGTGCACTGAAATCGCACAATACAAGAGGTCTCGCATTTTGCCTCCGTCGGTATGTCACATACAATTTCTGGAAATTGTCTGATATATGTTCCCCGCCATTATATTGAGTGGAACACGTACTTGGGTACCGTGTATCAAAAGAAATGTATAGCTGAGCAGCACTGCGGCAAGAGTGAAGCAACGGTGCACTGCCCAGATTAGTGCATATAAGATGTGCCCATCGGTATGATGGGAAACATTTCGAGTATGCAGCTACGCTCGCATGCCCGCCGCGCCTGCTTCCGCCTTCGTGACTCTGTAGACTGGTCAACGCGACTACGAAGATACGCATGTTCGGTCGAACACAAAACTGCGAGACACGCAACCAACGCAACAAATTCTAAAAGACCGAGGATAGTCAGAGAGAGGAGGCGTAGGCGCCGCGCCACCACGGCGCCCGTCTCCGTTGGCGAGCCACGGCGCCGCAGCGGCGCCGAGCGCCGAACGCCGAATGCGTGATATGTATATGGCGCACACGGCAGCGTCTTCATCACGGAAGCCAATCGACGCACGCTTCACGAGAGTCACGTGATTCCTGCAGAAATATCAACTCACTCTCTCTCTGGCTCGACATTTGAAAAGGGGCCAAGTGGATAACTAGAGTCACGGTGCCGAGTGTAGTTCTGCAATTCTGTAAATGAACTGCTCGTTACATTAAGAAAACCTCAGCGTCACCGAGCGTTATTTACGTCGATTACACTGGTCATCGGCACCAGCGGCTCTTCAACTGGGCTTGATTTCATAGCCTCATGAGTTGCTAGGGCTACTTCATCAGTCGATGACATAACTGGAATTGACTCTGAGGTAAGTTAGCAGTTATTAAGCTTTCTTCGCTCTACTACAGTCACAAAGCTTTACTATCACGGATGTACAGTGCGAAAGGAAAGTCCAGGACACTCATTTTAAGTTTGCAGACAGAATGTCGTCGTGTTTCGTCAGGTCACTAATTTCCTCATTTCGGTTTAATACGTCCGACTGAACTGCTGTGAATGGGTATTGGTTTCGCGCCCTGTTCACTTTTTCTTTCTTTTTGCATTTTTGCCTTCTTTACCAGCTGTCTTACGGAGCGCCTCTTTTGTAAGACGCAGTGCTAAGGTGCCGTATCTTACCACGCGCGCTTTCGTATTAATCTTGCGCTTTGTAGTGACTTTTCTGTTGCAACACACAAATACAGTTAAAATTCAATTTAACGAATTTGAGGGGAGCCGCGAATTATTTCGTTAAGTCGAAAACTTCGTTAAATCGAAGACGGCTTTTCGTGGTTACTTAATTCGGTACATTCGATTAATGGTGTAGCGGCATCCGGGAAGCTACCATAGCATCATATATTTTCCCAATATATATATATTTGGAAAAAATAAAAGTTCGTTTCATTGACTGATGGATTTATTCGTTTTAATTTTATGTAAGGAAATTAAGAAAAATATTCAATTGGCCCTGCTACAGATTTTTAGGTAACCGTAATATGACCTTACTATTGGACTCCCCTGCGTCACGATTTGTTTTCGGACACGTCGAGTTTAAGGAGAGTGAGAAGTTATGCAAGAAAGGTGTACTTTCTTCCTCCTTTAGTCGGAACAGGCGACTCAGCCTGGCGAACCCTCCCAGGAGTAGTTAGAGCACGTTTTTTTCTCTCACTCGTTGCATTGCGCAATAAACTAAGTTTGCAGGATATGTTCTGCTCTATTTACTCAATAGTCCCAGCTTGTCAGCAATTAATGTAAGCTCGACTATAAATGTCCGCTGTTTTTCCACTTTATGTGGGCGCTGTATGTTGTAGTCGTTCTTTGAAATGCAATAATAACATTGCATGGTTAGCGCTGCGTGCATGGACAGCCAGCTGTGCCTCCTCATATACCCCCCTGCAATTCTTTCGCAAAAGTGTTACGGGCGTAATTAACCGATGGTAAACACAGTACCAGTGAAAATCGTGACGCTGCCATAAGTTCTCACAACACTGTCCAGGAACTATCTTGTGCGTGGCTGGTATCTTCAGTATAAGCGAAAATTGGACAACGCCTTGCTATGCTCAAAAAATAATTTTTTGAAATGGGCCGGGCCGGGCCGGGTCGGGCCGGGCCCAAACCTTTCGGGCCCGGGCCGGGTACGGGCCGTATTTAAAAACACCGGGCCGGGCTCGGGCGGGCCTGAGCATGGCGCTTTCGGGCCGGGCCGGGCCCGGGCCGGAAAAAACCGGCCCGTGCAGTGCTCTACCTCGTACCTATTGTATTCCCATAACGCTCTGTGCTTCATAATTGCAGCATTCCTCTTTTACTTTGCTATCTATGCTTTCTCTTGTACCTCCATATATCTATCCCCCCTCATTTACCCATACTCCGAAGTACTTGTACTCGCTTACCGTCGGTATTTCTTGGCCCTGTATTAGGGCCGCATGGTCTTCGAGATCATTGAATACCATCAATCCACATTTTGTTGCACTAAATCCCAGTCCTAGAGCCTAGCCTTCCCTTCCGCAAATATCTGCCAGCCGCTGTATCATCTTGACTGTCCGCTAATAAGACAATATCACCAGCATAAAATAGACCTGGAAGCTTCTGCTCAACCATCGCGCAGGCCTGTTTTTGTGACAGATTAAATCCAATGTTGCTACCTTCTAGCGCTTTTTCCATCCTCACCAAGTACATTATTCATCCTCACCAAGTACAGTATTCCATGAATAGCAGCGGCGACAAAGGACATCCCTCCCTGTCTGAGTCCCTTGCTAATTTCAACGCTGTCCTTGCTACTTATTCCTTCCCATTCTACACAAACTGTATTTTCTCAGTATATCTTCCTCAAAAGCTGTATACAGTCGTCACCTATGCCCACTTCCTTCAATATATCCCACAAAATTTCCTGATTAACGTTGTTATACGCCCCAGTGATGTCTAGATAAGCTACGTATAATGGCCTGTTTTCTTTTTTAGGATATTTCTATACACTGAGTAAGAACAAACAGGTTATCGTATAACCGCCTGTCGATTCGGAATTCATTCTGAAGTTCTCCCAAAATATCATTTTGCTCTACCCACGTTTCTATTTTTAATTTTACTGCCTGCATCGCCAACCTGCATAGCACCGATGTAATGGCTAGCGGTCTATACGAGGGAATGTTATCCTTTTCTCCCCTGTCTTTATAGATTAAGTTCAGTTCTACCTTTTCGCCAAGTGTCTGGTATTTCCCTCTCCATGTAAGCACTTTTCTACGGCTTTCAGCAGTGCTTCTTTAGTGCTATGTCCTAGTTCGTTAATGAGGCTGATGGGAACCCCATCTAAGCCCGGAGTAGTGCGCTTAGGAATTTTTCCTTCGGCCTTCTTCCAATTGAAATTCTCAAGTACTACATCTTCCTCGGTTGCACTCTTTTGCAAACTTTTACTCACCGGGGGCATCTCCTGGACGACCTTTTTAAACGAATCGGCTGTTGCCTTTCGGATGTAACCTAGCGCTTCATACCCTTCCAATTGATTTCCTCCTTGATCTACCATATGTTGTTGCAATGTGACAGACTTCCTACCTAGCGCTTTTAGGTGGCTCCAAAATATCCTAGGCGCGGCCTTCTCAAGTCAAAATGTACAGTGCCGTCTGTCGACCATTACGTTAGCTGGATCCGCCATGTTTTGTTCGGCAAGAAAACAAAACCAGTCGCACATGTCAGCCTTTCAGGTGCTAGTTGCTGATTATTTATATTCGTTCTCCGATAACTTCCAACTGGCAATGCCGGAAAGAAAGTACAACTTATTTTAATAAAATTTATCAGTTACCTGAACGAAAAAAGTCGGCAGATCCCACGCACTGTGGAAATCGATGTAATGCGAAGCAGCCAGGAAGGAGCAAATCATGCTTTACATAATTTGCATGTCATGTTTTACATAGGACCTGGACCTCACGTCGCGCAATACCAATTTTGGTGTATATCAAGCTGGCGAACTGGACGCAAGCGCACCATGAGCATGGCATGTAAATGGCGTTGTAGATGACATGCACGCCAAGATTTTCATGTTAGCACCTGCCACTTATGTTTGTTATACAGTCATGTCACTCAAAACAGAATTTCGTGTACATCAAGCTAACGAAACGGCGGCGAGCGCGCCATGAGCGTGGAATGCAAGTCATGTCGCTCATGACATGTCATGATTTCCATATTACCACTTGTCATTTATGTTCGTCATACAGTCATGTTACTCAATACCAAGTTTGCTGTATATCAAGCTAACGAAACGGCCGCGAGCGCGCATGAGCGTGGCATGCAAGTTATGTCGCACATGACAAGTAACGATTTCCATATTACCACTTGTCATTTATGTTCGTCATACAGTCACGTCACTCAATCCCAAATTTGATGTATATCAAGCTAACGATACGGCCGCGAGCGTGGCATGTAAATCATGTTGTTCATGACATGCACGTCATTACTTGCATATTACCACCTGTCATTTATGTTCGTCATACAGTCGCGTCACTCAATCCTAAATTTGGTGTATATCAAGCTAACGAAACGGCCGCGAGCGCGCCACGAGTGTATCATGTAAATCATACTTTTCATGACAAGTTAATCATGATTTTGATATGACCAGCCATTTATGTTCGTCATACAGTCATGTTATGCCATACCAAATTTGGTATAAATCCCATTAACGATACGGCCAGGAGAGTACAAAGTCGCAGGCGGCTAGATAGATAGATAGATAGATAGATAGATAGATAGATAGATAGATAGATAGATAGATAGATAGATAGATAGATAGATAGATAGATAGATAGATAGATAGATAGATAGATAGATAGATAGATAGATAGATAGATAGATAGATAGATAGATAGATAGATACGCTCAAAGTCGCCGAAGTTCGCTAACAAATGCTTCGCATTTAAAAGAAGATACCCACGGCGACGCGAACTTATTTCGTCAACAGGATCGGCCCTGTGTTCAGGTTCGGATATGACCGGCGCGCGAGAGTTCGTCAACCTCAGTTCTTATTTCTACGTGCAATTTAGCTGCTCGCCTGCAACCACCGTGCCTGCAACATAGGCTAGACTTACAGGACAATATATTACGATATGTGCATTTTAAAACAAATGGCTGACTTAGCACACGCGCGAAGAGCATGATTCATCAGCATTACCTTGTCGGTGTTGCAGATCGAAGAAAGCAAGGAGTTACGTATGTACATAAACGTGTGTAAGCAGTGCCACAGACGCTGCTTCGCGCGTCCACGCGCTAAATCAGTGCCGCCACTCAAGACCCGATCGCCGATCCACAGAGCCATCGTTGTGCAAGCTTCGCAAGGCAGTGTGCGCCGAAGGACGTAGTCCGCACGCCGCGTCGGCGCTTCGCTTAATCCCACCGATTCTACTGTTCTTTTGCTTCCTTCGACCAGTTTGCGCTGCGAACACGGAGGGAGTTACAAAGCCTTAATATAGATAGAGCTGTATGTTCGGTATATCGGGACTTAGGTATACCCAGAGGTATATATGGCTCTGGGTTAATCATCCTACTCATCTTTCCGCTGATCGCGCGCCCTAGGATGCTTGTATGCTGTTCGCGATAGCGCGCGGTACGCGATAATGCACACCTTCGTTGGCATGCGAAAGCAAAGAGCGCAATATTTTAAAAAAGATAGGTTAATGAATGCGCAGGTATATAGCGTTCAAGTAAACCAGAGCAATACTATATCCGTGACATAGATTGCGACCAAAAGACAATGTAAACAACCAGTGTGCATTAAAAGAGCATTACTCGGGCGGCTACCTCTATATGCAGTCGAAGCGCGCGATCAGTGTTTTAGATGCGAAGCATCTTATGCTCGGGGCTATGTCCGTCCCTCCCGCGTCCCACGTCCCTCCCGCGTCCGTCCCGCGTCCGGCCACTTTCATGAAGTAGGGAAGCACCCATTATGCGAACCAGAACACTGTAGTAATATGAAGGCCCTCAACCCTACTACAGTCATCAGAGTCACGACCGAGAGCACAGAGAGGCTGCTTTAGCAATGGCTAGGCAGGCGGTGTCTGTCACCCAGGTTGACCCCATTCCTTGAGTCATGGCCGAGTGCACAGAGAGGTTGCTTAGCAATGGCTAGAGGTTGCTTAGCAATTCCTTAATCTTGCTTGCATGTGTTTGGAGGGGGCTTAGTCCGTCCCTCCTTTCCGCGTCCCACACCACCACAGCGCATGCGCGTCCCCTCCCCCCTCTCTCTCCTACGCTCACCCTCTTTCTCTCCTCTAGGAATCTTCTACTCTACGGAGCGGCCCCCCGCGTCCTTCAGCGCGTCCCCTCCCCTATGCTCTCCTACGCTCACCCCCCTTCCTCTACTCTAGGAATCATCTACTCTACGGAGCGGCGCCCGCGTCCCACATCCCCACAGCGCATCCGCGTCCTCTCCCCCCTCTCTCCTCTAGGAATCCTCTACTCTACGGAGCTGCTCCCGCGTCCCACACCCCCCACAGCGCATGCACGTCCGCTCTCTGTCCTCTCCTACGATCCCCCCCCGTCATTTCCTCTAGGAATCCTCTACGCAGCGGCGGGCACGACAGGTGGTTTGACAGCTGCATACTCCGCTGGGGGGCGCCACGGTAGTTCCGCGGTATGAAAATGACGGAGCGCGCGCGCCTCATTCTCTCTCCTGTGCAGCGCCGCGATGAGCGGCGACGTTCCTCCCGCTCAAGCTATTTATCTCCCCGCTGCTTCGCATCCACACATGGTTCCCTTTAGCGGGAGATGGAGAATTTTTTAGGGGCGAAGCTCCTTAGGGCGTAGGCTTGTCCGGTGTCGTTGTCGTCGTAGTAGCCACCATGACGATGACGCTGCCATCACGGCACAGCACATGGAATGTGCTGTGCACTATGCGTCATAACGATGACGCTGATGACGATGAAGAATAAGCGTCGTAGCCACCTCTAGGTCTCAGAATGATCACTAGATGGCGCTACGGTGCCATCTAGTGATCGACCAAATGCAACCCACAACCATCCGAGGAACCTGCATCGATCTCGTCTTTGCAAACTTCCCACTACGACCCATCCAAGAACCCTTATCCCTCCACTTCACCGACCATAAAGCCGTCATAATGAAGGCGGAACGGAAGCCACGGCTTATGTAAACGGTAACCACCACGGCCCACGACCAACGAAGAAAACACGGCTCCAGTACGAAAACGGAAAATCACGGCTCACGAATAAATAAAATTTCTTAATATATACACACAGTGTTTGTCACGTCTTTGATGATGCACTGGGCAAGACTCCCGAAAGATTCACGGTTTTTACCGATGAACCTCCGGAGCTTCGCCCACTCATCATCATTCGCTCCGTAGATATGCGTGTATTTTTTTGCTTGGTATGCGGCGCCCCGTCACGCACATGTCCACGACTTGTTTACTTAGAAAAACTACGACACACGCAATTGCAAAGGGTGTAGAGAAACATGTCGCTAAAGAAATGAGTCGAGGGATGCAGCACAGCGTTGCACAGGCCGCGCAGAAACAACGTGGTTTTGATATCTGACTCGTCTTTATAATCGCAGTGGGAAATAAAGTGGAGATGTATTGCTGGGCAAGGTTATCTTAGAAGTTTGAGAGCCACATCTCCTCTGCAATAACAACCTTTCTTGAATGCTTACCTCAGATCGAATATCAATGAGAACTAACAGGCAAGGATTTCAAGGAAAGTGTAGGGGATGTTATTAATAATGATTGTAATGTAAATGTAAAGAAAGAAAAGCGGACGAAAAGATAACTTGCCGCCGGCAGAGACTGAACCTTGCACCTTCGAATAACGCGTCCGATGCTCTACCAACTGAGCTACGGCGGCGGTCATCCCTCTGTCCACTTTTATAGGGTATATATGTGCATTGAAACGTGTGTTGGCGTCACGTGCTACGTGACGCCAACAGGCAAAAAAGAGTGTTCCACACTCGCCGTAATGGCTACTGGCGGCGCTGACTGACATTCCCACTTTTAAATGCACATATATACCATATAAAAGTGGACAGAGGGGATGACCGCCGCCGTAGCTCAGTTGGTAGAGCATCGGACGCGTTATTCGAAGGTGCAAGGTTCAGTATCTGCCGGCGGCAAGTTATCTTTTCGTCCGTTTTTCTTTCTTTACATTTACATTACAATTATTATTAATAACATCCCCAATACTTTCCTTGAAATCCTTGTCTGTTAGTTCTCATTAATGCTGCGCCTAAGGAAGAATAACGAGCCTTTAAATTTACGCTTTTTTACCTCAGACCGGAAGCACAAGCCACTACATGCAGAACAGCAGTTCGGCATGGCAAAGCGATGCGCCTCGTGCAGCTGCCTTCCGGATGAGTTTTGAAGCGCGCAGAGCTCCGATGTTGCGTTCTCGTCGATTTGTGGCAGCACAGTGAGGTTCACTGACCGTTCAGCGCTGGATGACGACAGAAACGGCCGTATTTTCTTGGTCGGAAAGCATCGCCAACGAGTGCGGCTCAGCTCCTCCGTGGCCTCTCCTTATGGAGACGCTAGCAGGCGATTCCGCGACGCCACCCAACAAAAAATGGCGGACGCGCCCAGTTTTCCCAGTGACCAAGCATTATGAATGTCCCATATTGTGATTTCGCACACGCATGTCGTCTCTGTCACATTTGTGCAGCTTACAGGAAACAGCTTTCTTGTATCGTGGTCTTTAAAGTTTAACCAATCGCTATATGATACACAGGCGGCGACAGATGATATTGCACATAGTGCGTATCTCTTCCAACATTTCCACCTGGCGGAAAAAACTATTACTTTCGCCCAACGTTGTCACTATGACTTTTATGAAAGTCTAAAGTTACCTCCCTATTGCAAAAACCAGCGCCCCCCAGCGTGATACCAGTACGTTTTTTGGCGCTGGATCGCACTGGGAACACTGGTACACGCTGGGATTCACTGGCACTTCGGTGAGCGCACTGGGAAAGAGCTGGGTCGCACTGGTAGGGGCGCTGGCTTGGCCGCTGTGACGCTGGCGCGTACTGGGAAGCGCTGGAAACGCTGGAATTTTCACTGGAGTGCGCTGGTGCACACTGGAGCCTGCACTGTTTCTTCCAGTGCGGCATGCAAGTTTCTGTAGTGTATGCGGCGGAATGTTTCGGTATGTTTGAATATAGAATGTTTGATTCGATGGTACCAATGGATGCTACCCTAACAGGCAGGCCCGTAGCCAAACAATGTTTTCGGGGGGGGAGGGGGGGGGGGCACTTGTTGAAAGCCTTGAAAAACACCGATTTTTATTATTTTTCCTCGGTAAACACCCCCTTCCATCCGAATTTCGAGGGGGAGGCCCGGGCCCCCTAGCCCCCCTCCCTTGGCCAGGGGGCCTGCTAACAGGTCCCAAACATTTTCACAACTTCTAGCTTGGCAGGGAAAGAGAATGAATGATAAGCGCAAGACATTATGTGATATATATGCGAAATCACCGTCATTTTTATTTTTCCATTTGGAATGCAGAAAAAAATGCGTTAATAACACAACGGAGCCAACGCTGATTATTTTGCTTTTTAGCTTGATTTTTTTTCTTATTCACCCAGATTCAATAACGGCGTTAATTCTTGCGGAGCACGTAGCAGCGATGAATGCACGTTTTGTGCATGCGCGCACATATACCAGTCTGGCATCAGGGATTGGTTGTTGTAATGATTCCATTTTGCAGTGTTTATAAGTCTGGAGGCGCCGGTCCTACCAGAATGAGCAAATCGTTACATCGCCGCACAGTTGGCGAGAAGCAATTCAGCTCTGGCTTCGCAACCCCACCCAACGGAGGCCAGAAAAACAGCCGCCGTTCCATATCACCACACCGGAAACGCATCTCCGGCACTGTTTGCCCTTCCACTTACTTCCGCTGAACTTTAGTTAACCATTAGAAAGGTTCCGAAGCTTGAATGCAGAAACTTCAACCATCGCAACTGCGCTGCGCCGAGACCGGTCCTACCCAACGAGACTCCCAGCGAGCGTTAGGCCTAGTGTGCCGGCCGTGTCCGTCTACATGTTACCGGAGCTTCGCGCTTTAAGTACACGCAATTCTAAAGCGTAAGGATGACTGTAAAGTACAGTTTGGACATTCGTTAACCTAAATGAACCATTTTTCCTTGTGTACGGTGTCCGCACAAGGAGCGATGACCATCGAAGCGACGCGCTTTCAGCAACGCGCACAAGCTGTCACCGAAAGCTGCCGGCCGCGCTAGCCGGTACTTCTCGTGACTCTTATGTAAGAACGCATAATTTTCAGTCGGTAATTTGGTACGCCTTAGTGAACTAACATAGTGACATACTCCTTTTACCGAATTGTATTTTTATTTAGTTGGGCGGTTTCTTAGTTATAGGTATCGATAGAACTGCAAATCTGTACACTGGCACGTCCGCTGTACTGGCGTATCGTCGCTTGCGCGATAACACTACTCAATACTCAATCATGTACGCACCTGTTTATCTAACTAGTCATCATAAAACCTCTGTAAATGTTGACCAGTAGCAGGAGCGAGAATCGGCAGTAACAGCCAGCAAACAGTGCCTGCTCTACGTGTATTTCATATTTTTCGTAGTTAACATGTGAATTCTTAAAGAAACTTAGCGCTCTTGCCATTATCGGCATGTCATTCGGTACCGGCCGCCGTTCGTTTGTGTCTAATAAAGACGCAGTTGTTATTTGGAAAGGAAGATCGCGTCTATCGTGACTGTGCAACATGTAAACATGAAGCTGAACCGTGTATTTATTGGTTAAATAGTTGTTTTACGCCTAGTTCAGCATGTTCCGGCGTGGCGTAGTGGGTAGAACACTGAGTTCGGAATCCGGAGGTGGCAAGTTCGAATCCTCCTGCCGGAGACTTTTTTTTTTTTTCATATGGCTTCTTTTTTTTTTTTTATTGCGTTAATGCGTTCTATATCACTTCTTTGTCACTAAAATATTTATTTATGGCACATACGCACTGCTATTTCAACGCTGTAGAGCCGCATTGCGCGGGGAGTACCAGCGCCTCCCAGTAAAATGCCGCTCCAGCGTCCCAGTATCCAGCGCGATACTGGGCCCATAATCCGGCATGGCACTGGACGCTGGTACCCAGCGGCGCTGGGTTTTGCAATAGGGCTGTGAATGATATTCCTTTGCAGTCATCTGTGTCTGCATTTTAAAACACTTACAAAAGTGCAGAATTGAGAGCATATTCCAATTACTTATATTTATGTACTTTTACTGTCTTTCGTTGTACAGACGAAACAGCACAGCCAGCTTATTTGTTGGGACAACAAGTTAGGTAAAAGGTGTTCCACGTTGATGCTTATTCATAACACACCTATGCTTAGAAGAGCGGACTGTTGGGCGAGTTGGTGATACATTAAGGGGAAAACTGCGCGAGAAAACGTGGACAAAGGAGAACAACAGCACTATGCGCTTGTGCTGTTGTTCCTTCCTTTGTCCACGTTTTTTCGCGCAGTTTTCCCCGTAATGTAACACCTATGCTCTTAGTTTTCTCACTTTAAAGTACACACTGTCGTTCTTGCTTTGGAAAAAGCCATTAATCTAACCTTTACTTTGTCTTTGCAGTCGTGTTAATCGACCAAGAGCCCTCATATGTGTCGACAGTGACTGAAGAGTGAGTTCTACTGCTTGATATCCTACGCAATTCCAAAATTTACATTTGCGGTTGAAAAACAATTTGTGAAGCTTCCGCTGAGGCGCGCAAGGCTGGGCCAGAGCAGAGCTGGTCGGCACTCGGCTAGTCCTGGCTTGACTATCGCACACGTGCATTCACACGCCGATATATGAAGTGTTCACGTGATCACATTGTAAATCCTGAGTATTGGCTAGGCATCGATCGGGTTCGATTGGGAATCGCTTGGCAATCACGGCGCCAGGTAGTTTATCTTAATTACTTCACGCAATTAGGCTGATTGGTCTTATTTGCCCAGTGGAGGCTTTGTATCGATTAGCATGCACTTCAAATTAACCTAATCGCTTGGCAATCATGGCGCCAGGTAGTTTATCTTAATTACTTCACGCAATTAGGCTGATTGGTCTTATTTGCCCAGTGGAGGCTTTGTATCGATTAGCATGCACTTCAAATTAACCTAGTCATAATTATGGCTTAATCATCTAATCGGGCTAGTAGGATGCATGACCCAGTCGGTATATCCTAGACTTGGTCTCGACTAGCTTGCATCTTAAATTAATCTAGGCTGAATTACACAATTCTGATTAGCACAAGCCGGGCGCAAACGTAATTAGTCTTCATTACAAATAACTCGGCTCATCTCGCCGATATCTGCATGACTGGGCACATATGTAAATTTCAACTCGTCTTAATATGTTCTAATTAAGCGTTCTCCTAATTAGCTTAACTATGCTTTGCCAGTTAGGTATTGCCTTGCTCAACTGTAGCTTAATTTGACTTGGCTATGATTAACTTGGCATAGCCAGACACAGCTATGCCGAACTTGGCTTGACGTGGCCACGCCAGCATGATGATGATAATTTCTTGTCTACAGCGATGCAGCGCCGTGACAGCTCTGTTGTAAAAGATCATTGTTTTGTTTCTGAATACTGGTCGCACTTTACTGTCATATCAACACGCGATTAAAACTGCCCCGCTCGCGAAACGAAGCTGTTCTGATGACAAAGAACATTTCCTCTCACACTTCAACTCTCTAGAAAATAATCGTTAATTTAGCAAGAAGTGCGATTGCAACTGTTTGACCCCAGGCAGGAAAATCTTGCGCCTATTTAAGTACATTTCTGAAGGTTTTGATTGCACTCCTACAAGTGCTTGCTTATCAAAGGTTCAAGAAAAACGGAGTTACCGCAACTTTGATCGTGTGTTGCCTGAATTTCAGCATTGAGTTAAAGATTTAATAAAGTTTTTGAGAACACGATATCGAGGCAGACATAAATGAGTTGAAGATGCGTGTATTTTTGTTTCGCGTATGAGGGTATTTTTTTTCTCTGGAAGACTGCAATTTTTTTGCCAGTTCATTACTATATATGGTAGTACGACCGACACTAAAAATTATTGCTGGGTATACCTTACGTCACCATTCCCAAAGGCTTTTGGTATAGCTGCGTTCACGCGTCTTTCAATGTTCTTTAAGCAAATGATTGGTGTATGCCAATATAGTATTGTTCATAGCAGAACTGTGGAAACTGCCTTTTGCTTCTTTTACTGATGTTTCCTATCGCGCTTTGTTAATCCGAGCCAGTTAGACAGTATTTCTACTACTCAAACGCTTTTGATATTGTTCCCACGAAATTCTTATACACAAACTCTTGATCCGCGGTGTCAGTTCCACCTTGGCCTACCAGTAAATGCGACAAATCCTCTTGATGGAACTACCTGGAAGCACGCACTGAGTGTTCTTTGCTTTGTCACTGAACCATCTGTCCTCCGGAAGGTTTTGTCGTAGGCCAAATGTTTTTCTACATCTTTCTTAATTGTGCTGAAAACTGCGCATTCGCGTGTCCTTTCGCACGCTGCTGAAATCAAACTTCAACTTCGATATCCCAGGCCATGATTACGAATCACCGGAGAAATATAGAAATTTTGCGAGGAAATTGGGTGCTTCCGCCATTTACAGTATTAATCCAGCTAATACTCCCTTTATGTCCTTTAGTCTAAAAGTGTCTACCGAAGTAATCGTACGCGACGTAGGAATATTGAGCGACACCCGGCCCATTTTCGAAGAACACATTAAAAGCGATGTTAATGTATCCTACAGAAATGTACGACTCACATTCAGGATGACGGAAAAATTTGCAAATGTCAGGCACCTCATTCTCCTGGGAGATTCCATGAGTTATCCAACATGCATGTCTGTTTGATACTTTGCTTTCTCTGGTTTTTTATATGTTGTGTGGACATATTCCAAGTGTATGGAACCGAAAAATTCATTTCCAAAAAACACTTTCGGCGTGGTAAAAAATATTTGAAGGTGGTGGCGCGATCGTCATTGTTTTTGCTTACCGCAATATGTTCCGGTTTCAAGGCCGAATTTAACGCGACCTATAAACGTTGCGTCGAAAAATTTTGGCTGGTGGTTTTAATACGTGTCACTGTGGAATACATTAATGCTTGCCCTATAATGACGTTAAAAGAAAAAAAAGTTGAAAAAAATGGCAAACACGGCCTAACTCGGAAAAGTTTGCTAACTTTGATGAGCATTGGCGCGTTTGCTATTTATCAGAGAAAGTTCAAAGGGTCAAATATAGACCAAGTCCTTTTCAACTTTTCTGCGAAAGATCGTTATCCTGCAGACTGCGTCAAACAAAAAAAAATATAGTTAAAAGAAGTGAGTTTATGAAAAACTCATTTTTCCGAAAAAAAAAGAACTCCGGTCTTAATTTGCACGAAAATGTTTTATCAAATAGCGCTTATGTTAATCAGAACATGGTCTTAATATTACATGTCCTTATTTTCTAAGGTTGGGCGTGTTGGTACATAGTGCAAAGAAGGGGAAAACAGCGCTAAAAACTTGACACACACGAAGGAAGACGGACGGACGAAGACGGCAGCGCCTGTCTTCGTCCGTCTTCCTTCGTGTGTGTCAAGTTTTTAGCGCTGTTTTCCCCTTCTTTCTTTATTTTCTTTGTTCACCAGATAAAACGAGCCAAATTGGCCTGTGCTGTCTGCGCTCATTCAGTGCTTTTGCTAGTTGTTATCAGCTTGCACTTGTAGGTATATGTACAGTTTTAGTAATTATGCTGCAGCAAAAACTTCTCACTAGTGACTTGTCTTCAAGATAAATCTTTTCTAAGACTTTTTTTTGTCTCGAGCGAGCGCGAGGGTGGGCCGCTGCCGCCCACTAACGGACTAACGCATACGCAGTTTGCAGCGTACAACCACAACGTTACCCCTTGTTACGATCGGCTTTGGAAGCCGTCGCGGCAGAGGCCGGGGAAAATGCTCCTGTTTTTCTAAAGTTCCTCCCGGGTTCGCTGCCCTTCGGGGGCGCAGGTCTAATCCCTTTTCCTGGAATGCCTACGAGCGTGCGGCGTGGTCAAGTGACCAGAAATTCCAGCGGGAGTGCCGCGAACAGCCCTTTGTGGCAAGATGCGGCCGGCGGGGGACGAGGCTGCTCGTCACATTCCAAGCAACGAGGAGACAAAGCCGAGGTCCAGTCCACAGAAGACCTGCTGCGTGTTGTTGCCTGGCGGAGGATCTCCCTAACCAGCCGTGACATTCTTCGGCACGTTAACAGAGACTCTACCCCCCGGCCGGAAGAATTCCGGGAACCAGCACCGGCCAAGATCTGCAAACGTGTGCAAAAGTTGGTACTGTGCGCAAAACCGGGGTGCTCTTGTCGGACCATATTTGGTCATCGTTTCGACGGTGCCCTCTCCACGTGCGCCTATTGGACGTCGGTCCCCAGTCTCGTGGGTGGAGCTACAGGGCCATCGAGAGCCGTATTGGCCAACGATGTGGACAATGCGCCCAGAGTTGGCAACGCGGCGACATAAAAGCCCAAGACATGTTTTTGTAACTAGTCTCTCAATCTGTCATCTTTCGTCATGTAAATAAACTTCTGTTAAGTTTTCCTCCCGAGTCGCTCACTGCCAGGGCTCTCTGCTCCGGACATCGATGGGCCTGCGGTTCGACACCTTACGCTCGGCACCACGCTACCCGCTGGTCGGCTCCTGCAGCAGGCAAGTCGCAACAACTGGATGGCAGACGGTGGGATCCTGCTAGCCCCGAGTCCGCAACAAACTGATGCCAGCGTCGGGATCGACTCCGCCGAGATCATGGCTGCAGGGTGTGGTGAGTGCTTGACTTTTCTTCACTGAGATTTTACCAGGCTTTGTTTTGTTGAAAAAGGTGGTAATTTCGGTATCTACTGTTCTACGTGGATCTGAGCACGAGAACGTAGTTGTTTTTGTAATAGTGAAGAATTAGCAGCACTTGCAGCAACCATGAATCTAAAGGCACTGAAAAAACCGCTTTTGCTAGAGTTAGCCAAAAGTTTGGGTTTGAATGTCCAGGAGCAAATGAGAAAGCCAGAGATAATCGCGGCTATTGAGAACCTTGAGGCAGATGACGACGAGCTCTCAGAGTGTCTTGAGATGATTGAGGAAAAGGAGAAGTTAAAGCGCGAAGAGGAAGCAGAAGAGAGGGAGAATAGGCGCTTGGAAAAGGAGCTAGAGTTAAAGCGCGAAGAGGAAGAAAGGGAGAATAGGCGCTTGGAAAATGAGCTAAAACGCGAAGCAGAAGAAAGGGAGAATCGGCGTTTGGAAATGGAGAATCGGCGTTTGGAAAAGGAGCTTGAGTTAAAGCGCCTTGAACTCGAGCTGCTCCAGGCTCGAAATAGTAGAGAAGGCAGTGAAGCATCCAGCGGGGTAGAACGAAAGTCGTTCAAAATCAAGGACCTTATGCAACCCTACCGCTCCGGAGAGGACATAGGTCTGTTTTTGGTAAACTTCGAGCGCACATGCGAGAAGGCGGGTGTTACCAGAGTTATGTGGCCGCAGTGCTTGCTGACCTTATTACCGTGTGAGGCTGCCGATGTAATTGCGCGCTTGACAAAGGAGGAAGCAGATGATTACGACCAGGTTAAGTCGAACCTGCTAAAGAGGTATAGAATGTCAGCGGAGGCATACAGGCAGAAGTTCCGGAACGCGGTAAAGCAGAGAGATGAGTCGTATGCTGACTTTGCATACAAGCTAATGGCTAATATGAGGGAGTGGCTCAAAGAGGCTAAGGCATTCGAGGATAAAGAGAAAGTGGTTGAATGCTTCGGACTCGAGCAGTTTTATCGTCGTTTGCCCCAAGACGTTAGGCTCTGGGTGCAAGACAGGGAGGACGTTAGCACTGTTTCGAAGGCTGCGGAGCTTGCTGAAGAGTTCGTCTCGCGCCGTGCGCTTGATAGAAAGGAGATTCACCAGCGGGAGTGCCAGAGTAAGAGGGCAACTGGGTGGAATGGACAGTCCGTCCAGGAGAATCAAGCGCACAACGCCGAGCCCTTAGCGAAAGGGGATGAGGCGAAAGAAGCCAATCTGGCTCGAGAACAGCACAAAAAGAGTGCTTTTGAAAAGAGGCGACCACTTGTGTGTTACAATTGCCACAATCCAGGTCATATGGCTGCGTTCTGCGAGGAGCCAAAGGTTGCTTGCCTGTCAGTTGACAGCGGGGTTGAAAGCATGCAACTTTTGGAGCCATATATTAAAGAAATGAGGGTAAACGGAAAGGGGTGTCGCGTGCTGCGAGATTCGGCAGCAACGGTGGACGTAGTCCATTCCTCGTATGTAAAACCGGGGCAGTTCACAGGTGAATGCACTTGGATTAAGCAGTCGGCGGAAGCGCGAAATGTATGCCTTCCGATTGCTAAGGTTCGCATCGAGGGCCCCTTTGGCGTACTGCATACAAAGGCAGCTGTGTCTGCCTATCTGCCGATGCAGTATGGTTATCTGTTTTCAAACAGATCCGATTGGTTGTTACGGCAGAAGAACCCCGCGTTCGAGAATGGGTTTGTGGGCGCGCTCACCCGGTCGAAACCGCGAGCGCGTCGGAAGAGTGGTAGGACAAGCGTCAGGGTGTCCCCCCGAATTGAAATGGCAACGTTGATGGCTCAAGTCGCTGTTTCTGGGGAACTTAATGGCGTCGGTACTCTGGCTTGTGTTAATAGGTATTTTTTTTTGGTTATGTGTCTAAGGTTTACTATTGTCTTTTTTTTTTGTTGTTGTTGTTCATTGTTGTGCGCTGTCACAACATGTGTTTGTGCATTTGAGAAGCCTATTCCAGGTTGTTGGAATTGCTGCTAATTTAATTAAGAAGGAGAGAATGTTTTTGTTTGGGTGAAAAGCCTGGTGGGTCTCAGGGAGAGAGTTCGGGCGCTTGCTGGCTTTGCGGTTGTGGTTCTCATGTGGTTGACCCAGGTGCTGTCTTCCGGGAAGCAAAACGGGCTGGCAAGGCGAAGAACTCCTCTGCGACATTGGACGACGAAACCAGATGTTCGAGATCAACAGAGCTGGCAGAGGAATGCAGCAGAGCAGCGTTGATGGAGCGCTGGACGTCACTTCTTCAGCGTCGCCTTCATCGACCTCATCCCACAAAGGTGTCCGACCTTTGTACGTCGAGGTCTCAACCGGCCGCCGGGGAAGCTGTTACGATCGGCTTTGGAAGCCGTCGCGGCAGAGGCCGGGGAAAATGCTCCTGTTTTTCTAAAGTTCCTCCCGGGTTCGCTGCCCTTCGGGGGGCGCAGGTCTAATCCCTTTTCCTGGAATGCCTACGAGCGTGCGGCGTGGTCAAGTGACCAGAAATTCCAGCGGGAGTGCCGCGAACAGCCCTTTGTGGCAAGATGCGGCCGGCGGGGGGACGAGGCTGCTCGTCACATTCCAAGCAACGAGGAGACAAAGCCGAGGTCCAGTCCACAGAAGACCTGCTGCGTGTTGTTGCCTGGCGGAGGATCTCCCTAACCAGCCGTGACATTCTTCGGCACGTTAACAGAGACTCTACCCCCCCGGCCGGAAGAATTCCGGGAACCAGCACCGGCCAAGATCTGCAAACGTGTGCAAAAGTTGGTACTGTGCGCAAAACCGGGGTGCTCTTGTCGGACCATATTTGGTCATCGTTTCGACGGTGCCCTCTCCACGTGCGCCTATTGGACGTCGGTCCCCAGTCTCGTGGGTGGAGCTACAGGGCCATCGAGAGCCGTATTGGCCAACGATGTGGACAATGCGCCCAGAGTTGGCAACGCGGCGACATAAAAGCCCAAGACATGTTTTTGTAACTAGTCTCTCAATCTGTCATCTTTCGTCATGTAAATAAACTTCTGTTAAGTTTTCCTCCCGAGTCGCTCACTGCCAGGGCTCTCTGCTCCGGACATCGATGGGCCTGCGGTTCGACACCTTACGCTCGGCACCACGCTACCCGCTGGTCGGCTCAAGGAGCAGGCCAGTCGCAACACCCTCCATTATTTGCTAGTCAGGAGGTTTCGAGACCTTGAGCACATATTAACGCGAAAGCCTTTAATGTCTCATGCTCACGTCCGTCCGTCCACCCGGTGTCCGTCCGTCCGTCCACCCGGTGTCCGTCCGTCCGTCCGTCCGTCCGTCCATCCATCCGTCTGTCCGTCCGTCCGTCCGCCTGTCTGTCCGTCCGTCCGTCTGTCCGTCCGTCTGTCCGTCCGTCCGTCTGTTCGTTCGTCCGTCCGTCCGTCCGTCTGTCTGTCCGTCCGTCCGTCCGTCTGTCTGTCCGTCCGTCTGTCCGTCCGTCTGTCTGTCTGTCTGTCCGTCCGTCCGTCCGTCCGTCCGTCCGTCCGTCCGTCCGTCCGTCCGTCCGTCTGTCCTTCCATCCGTCCGTCTGTCCGTCCGTCGGTATTTCCGTCCGCCTTTCCGTCAGTGGAATGGCCACACGCTTTCGCCAAACATACTTTGGAATGTACAAAGTGTCCTTCAATTTTTTTAGGTGATTTTGCCAAAACTGGCCTCGCACGCACAACAAAGCATCTGTATGCAGGGGCAGGCCAGCTTAATTCGTATAACTAATTTGCACAATCAACAGGCACGCTGTTATGAAAGTGCTTTCTCATTGTCTGCTTCCCTTCCATGATGTGCGTTGGAGACTCTGACCATCTTCGCCATTCGGCGCACTCATGTGCATAAATAACATTTGTAAAAAATTTTCGCAGACATTTCCCGTGGCGTTTATTTCGCTTCCTTCTAACAAATGTTTTCGGCGTCGCAGATAACGTCGTTTTCTGTCACCTTGATCTTCACTTCTGTGTTTGAGCAACCACAAGACGCGTGGTGCGGCATGATTAAGGCCATTCAGCAAAAATTTTCGTCGCACCGCTTATAGCTCGCGTTGAGATCGGCCGTGAGATCGGAAAATATTGCAGTAAGCAAGAACAGGACGATCACGCCGCCACTTTCAACTATTTTTGACCGCGGTAGGAGCGTTCTTTGAAAATGAAATTTTTGATTCCGTGCACTTGGAATGTGCCCACATAACATATAAAAAAAAAACAGACAAAACAAAAATATCGACCGGGCATGGATGTTCGATCTCTCGTGGAATTACCATTTTCTGGTTTTATTTCATTTGCAGGAAGCTACACTTTAGTTCTGCGGTATGGAACTTCAGTAAATCGGCCAATGAGAAAAAAAGGTTTCACTTGTTCTGTTACTGTACGATGGGTTTCAGGGACGCCGTGTAAACTATTCCTCTGGAAGTGTGTCGTGCATTTTTATTATTAGGCCTTTATAAATACGGAGCAAATATCGCGACTAATTTTGCCTATATAAAAATGATGTGTCAAAGCATCCCCATTTGCGCTAGCAGTCAGCTGCAACTTTCTGCGTGCGTCGCCGTAGTTTGCGTTATTGCAAAATTTTCGTTTCGAGCACATTTAGTTCCCTACACTGTTCCTACACGCATTCTTATTTTTGTGCACCATCATTAATGCCAAGAGATGTTCATGGGCATTTTCAGAAATTTATTAACAGTGAATAAAGGATAATTCAGTAATTTAAAGATTCTTAGAGTTCCGCCATATTTGACACTTTACTACTGAATGAGTTTTCTTTCTTTTCTGCGAGAACTCTACCTCTAGGAGCATTTGGCAGTCTTCGAGAAAAAACACTGGTACACCACGTCCGCCCTCTTTAGTTATCCGTTTCTTTAAGCGAAGCTTTATTTGTGAGTATCCTCGGTTTTTGCTGACCTCGCTGCCGCTAACACAAGTAATTTCTGATTGTGCACTTCCGGTTTCTTTGACACTTCCGGTCCACACTACCTTTACGGTTAAGGGTAGACCTAGCTAAAACAAACCTACATGATCCTTCACGTGGGAGACATCACGGCCCCGGTAAAAGAAAAGGGTGGGAAGAGGCACATTAACAGACGTCGCATTGAGCGCCTTAGAATTGGCTTCCCAGTGCTGCCGAGGCACCCACCGGTTTTTCTCATGGGATGCCCCTGGCGCTAAGTGTTGCGTCTAAGAGTTCTTCTCAAGTATGTGGTTTCCCCTTTTATTGCGATATCAATTATATGGACACTCTCGGCTGCTTTTTGCCGTCGGCGTCATGCCGAACAGGTAGCACAAGAAGTATATGTATATATATCCCTTTCCGACCCAGCGACCAGTATACTGGACATAACAAAAAAAGCGGTGCAGAAAAGCAAGCAGAGCTACAATCTGGACCGAAACCACTTGGGCAGCTTCTGTAAGAGTCCAGCAACATGTCTTTAAATGTAGTTCCTCCTTCAGCCCTATTTTCTGATGGGGGGCGCCTCAGAGTAGTGGCGTAATCCACGCGGAAACGCGCGCGCAGGATGTGGTCAAGTATACAAAATTATTTTAGGAGCTCTCTTCGCGCAATTCAAATAATTTAAATCGTGCCTGCTGTCCTATGTCTGCTTGATACATTGTTGCAAAGAGGTAGCGTTTGTAATCAGAAGTTTGCTGGCAATGCGAGAATGTATTTATGTCCAGTATACTGGACACCAGGATGCAATTGGCGCACATCGTGCTAAACATGGAGCGGAAAAAAGAAAAAAAAGAGGCAGTGTCACATGACAATCTTGAAGCCCAGCCATAGAAAATGAAACTGGGGCATCCTTGGAATCTAACAAGAGCATGGAGCACGAGGAGGGAGTGTCGTCTGATGAGGTTGACTTCTGGACGCTAGGCGCGCTCCCCCTCCTAGGTTTTTTCCCCCTTCGTGGTGCTGAACGCTATGTGTGACAGCTAACCATGAGAAGCTTTTTCTTGGGTCAAAACGAACCGTTTTTGTGTGTTAGACGATTGACCTTCTCACAGGGCCAAAAGCAAACACTCTTTCAAGGAAGATAGCAGAATGTGTGTACCCATATGTGCAACAAATTAATCCTGGTGTCCAGTATACTGGACATGGTTCTCCAGAGAAAACCACTGTACTTACAGTGTCCTTCATTTTTTTGCATGCTTTTCAATGGCCTCTTAGCTAGAAAAGAACATCAAAAAATTTTGTTCTACCCTAGAAAAAATTCGGGTCGGAAAGGGATATAAATATAAAATCCATGAAGAAAATAATTCGGAAACATATTTTCCGGCGCGCGGAAACGAACGGGTGACCACTCGCTCCGCAGCGTGCGGCGCTAACCGCTCGGCCACAGGATCGCACGTCCTTCGGCATACTAACGGCGAGCTATTTATATACACCATTCACCGCTGGCGGTACGCCCATCTCGGGGGAATATCAGCGCGTCCTCTGCCTTACCAGCAAACTAGCGAGATGGCGCGAAGTGGGGGCTGGGTGCCACTCATTGCAACCTGCCCTTTGCACTCGCGGCGTAGTCGCCCGTGCCCATGCCAGTGCTCACGCGCGCGCTTATCTTGGGATGGGGGCGGTTTTACGTCGTGTGCTTTCGCCGGAAAGATTGCATTTAGGTTACAGAGTGCACAAAGGTCACTTCGCTCGCTGCAGAGGCCCCGTTCGCGAAAGAAGCGCGCTGTTCAAACACAGTGATGTAACAAGTGGGACACTTGTTAATTCGCGCTCGTCCTGTGTATACATCTGCGTATGTTTCGTGCGCCCTTTGTATTGGAGCAGAGCGTTAAGTGTCGAACTGTGGACATTGTTAGTTCGTCCTGTGTTTGTTCTGTTCGTGCGTCCTGAGGGCTTAAGCAGCGCGCTTCAAATTTCGATATGCTTGTCGTTCTTCGCGTGAAATCCCAAGTTGTTGCTATCGCATTCACTGCCTCGCACTTGCGGCGAAACTGTGACTTTTTTTCTTTGGTCCTTAACTCCCCCCTTTCCCTCTCTCTCTCTTTCTTTGCCTCCTCCAACGACTCTTAGCCATGGTCACTTATGGGCTGCAGAAAGAAGCATCTCTACTCAAAGTAATACTCAGCATGGGTAAAAGACGAAGATGCGAAGAACCTTCGCTGCATGTAGATGCCAAAAGGGCTCGCTGGTTCTGCGTCAATATTTCTTCCTTGTACTTTTATTCACATGTGTTCACTACTGATTGCTCAGGACAACAGTGATTCTCTCGCTTCACCTTGTTGAAGGTCAAAGATTGGCAGCGCGTCCGCATCAAGGAACGACGACGGAGAATACTCGTTGGCAAGTGCAATCCTGGCCTGCATCATGTGCCTCCTGTTTTCACTGCTGGTTGCGTACTTCTTGTGCTACCTGTTCATTACCGGTAAGTAGCGGCTCTAGCGGAAAGATCTGGAAGCTCTGATTGCAGCATGGTCCGCACTGTCAACGTAAGGCTGTGTGGCTCCTAGTGGCGAGAAATAACCTTTTTTATGGGTCGGCCGAAACGTCATCGGCACAGTATTGGCATGCGCTTGCCCTAGTATAAGTTACCGAAATGCTATTCTGCCGATATGTAATCTCGCCATATTGCCGTTGTAGTTAAACAAGGTTTAGTATCATGAAATAAATATGAAATATGTATGCTTCGCCTTTTCGTGGCTCTCATGGTATTGCCTCATTAAGTTGTGCACATCTCGCAATTACTTATAGAATATATTCAGAAAATAATCCTGCTTTCGAAAAGTGTGGATACTTCTTGGTTTGCGCTAGACGTCATGAATACTTCCTGGTATTACTAGACCAGGTGTCCGAAATAGCAGAAAGAAGCCGTTGCATAAAAAGAAACAGCATTGGGGTGTACAAAAACTTCCCAATAAATGGAACATCACAAGCATGTTGGAATGACCAAATACGTTTGCAGCAAGAAGCTTTTAGAAAAGACAAAAAAGGCCTGACTTCTCCTTAGCCGAGAATGTCTACTGCGTTAAGTCCAGCAAAAAAAAAAAACTACGTTCATGTTCCTGCGATATTCACGAGCCAAGCGTGAGGAACAGCTGTATTTGGATTCAACCCGGTGACTATAAATTAGATTAAGGTCGCCCGTTCGGTTCTCGGGTGTGGAGTTCTTTTAGGACGCAATTCACAAACGCTTGTGTCTGGGGTGCACGCTAATGAACCCTAGGAGCTTGATCTTATACTGGAGTCGTTGCTACGGCGTATTTCATAATCAACGCATAACTGCGGCATGTCATATCGATTTCCCTTAAAGCATAACTGGTCGACTTGCCATGTGTTTGAGCTCATTCAGAGCAAAGTTATTTTTACTCGGCAGAGAGTCGTCACCACAAAGACACCTGAAAAAATTAGGCAGATCCCAAGTACCATGGGGAATCGATGTTATGCGAAGCATCCGGAGGTAAGGTGACCGGGTTGTAATTTTTGTATTGAGTGAAACGTTATGAAATGACGCTAAAATTATGTACAAAGGCTGCACGCACAGACATGTTAAACAGTCGCATATGTTTTATATAACCAGTTGTTTACAGCTGTGTAACGAATAACGATGCCAACAGAACATGGATATTGCTGACACCAGAAGCCGTAAGCTGATATGTTGGGCTTGTGCTTGCAAGGATGGTAGCCCTGGATAGTGCTACGTAGACCAACTACAATGGATGGCGCTCAAGTATAGAACTGACGTTAACCCGACACGACTCCTTTGTCATAGGAGTATGTATGTAATGTTTATAAAATTAGATATCCAGCACTGCAACCACAATATACGTTTCACCAACATTACGCCTGCATAGGGTGTTCTTTCAAAGCAGTTTCGAGACCTGACGTGGCTCTGTGGTAGAATGCTTGATTGCCACGCAGAATTTTTGGGTTCGATTCCTGCTGGGACTCTGATTTCTATTCTTTGTATTCCTCGCGTCAACGCCGCCGTTGTCCGTTTTTCTTAACGCTGTCGTAGTTAAATTATCAGTGCCAATGCCTACCGATACCAGTTTCTCTTAACGCTCTCGCATTTAAATTGCCAATGCTTGTTCTGGCCATTCCTGGGTAGATATAAATTGTCAAAGTCCTGTGGCGCATACCCGCATTCCGCGGCCCGTGGTATACGGGTATGAGCCACACGTGTCTGGACAAATGAGTTTGACGACGTACGCGACGGGATATTCACGTTATTCATGTCATGACCAGCCAGACATATTCGTCAATACATCTTACCCTCGCATACAAATTTTGGTATACCCAAAGTTAAGGAGGCCATAACGAGAGCGCCCAGACGTAGGCGGCTAGATAGATGGATAGATAGGTAGCTAGGTAGATAGATACGTAGATAGAAACGAAAAAAAAGCCCCCCACCTCCCCGAAGGGAATCGTGAGGAAATGCGAATGCATTTCGCGCGCGCTTCACTCCATTTATATGGTGGTTGTGGTTTGAAGAAGGAAAAAGGCGCCTAATTTCTGCAGCCCGGTCGGGAGCACGGCGCAGCGCCTTTTTTTTTTTGCTTTTTCTTGTTTTTTTAATTTTTTTTTATTTATTTTTTTTAATTTTTTTTTCATATATAGCTCCGCCGAGCTCCGCCGCAGACCGCTTTTAGTTAACGCGCACGCTGCGAATTTTTATTGTTCAACAACGCACAGGAGAAATTTCCCACCGGCACCACCTTGGAGGTCAAGATTCATTGCCATATATACGGGGTGGCCAGTGAACGGTTGTGCAGCGCGAGCAGTCGGTTTTTTCAACCAAGAAACTCGCAGCAGACGCTGCCTGTGTCGGCGTCGCCAGGCGAGAGAGGGAGAGGGGGGGAGCGTAGGAGAGGAGAGAGAGGTGGGGTGTGCATGCGCAGTGGGAGTGTGGACGCTGCGGGCAGAGATGCCTAGAGAAGAGAGGGGGAGCGTAGGAGAGAAGAAGAGAGGTGGGACGCGCATGCGCAGTGGGAGTGTGGACGGCGCGGGCAGGGATGCCTAGAGGAGAGAGGGGGGGAGCGTAGCAGGGGAGAGAGGAGGGGAGGCGCATGCGCAGTGAGGGTGTGGTTGCCGCGGGGAGGGATGCCTAGGGGGGGAGAGAGGAGTTTTTTATCTTTATTTTTTTTTGAAAGGGTTTGCGCATGCGCAGTAAGGGCGGTCACGCCGTACACCACCACCACCGGATTAAGCTTCGCCATAAGATGCTTCACATCTAACACCTGCCGGCGCGCACACCTCCTCAACCTATCCTCCTACTCCTCCTCCGCGGACAACGCCAACGCCAACGCCGGATGCCTGACATAGCCCGACTATGTCAGGCATTCGCATTTAAAAGTGCTTACAGTACGCAAAGAAATGCTTCGCATTTAATACCTCTAGTCCAGAGCAGGTTGCCACTATATGAGAAGGCATTGCTGAACAATTGATATCTTTATTCGTGCTCGAGCGGCAGCATGTTTTAAACACCGAAGTTTATACAGCCAACTCACGCGTAACCTAGATATTTTAATGAAACCATGTGCCAGGTCGGTGAAACGTACGATATTTGTGGCACGCGCATAAGCCATGGCCAGCGTTCTGGAAAAAAGTCGCAGTTTCGCCGCAAGGGCGAAGCAAGGAATGCGATAGCAAGAAGTTGGATTGTCACACGAAGAACGACAAGCAGCTCGATACTTGCAGTGCACCGCTGAAGGACAAAGAAGGAATCTCGAAAAGAACGCACTAATATACACAGGAGAAGCGTGAACTAACAACTGTCGCAGTTGTTACGCCTTTGTGTTTGAGTAACGTGCTGCAAGTGTCGACATTGCAGAATCCGACGCGTTTCGATATTTCTTTTTCTATTAAACTGCGGCCCGTGGAGTGACCCCTCTGTGTCTCCTGCCACGGGGTGGCGTCTGACAACAGGTGTACCCGTTATTCTTGTTTTATTCGTTCCACATCACGAGTGGCTACAGAAAGGCGCCACTTTTTCGTGCGCGTCTCAAGGGCAGTTTTAAAATTGAAAGAAAATCCAAGAGCGTTGCGTGACAGAATACACGCTCAAGCTCCTCCGAAACCTGCACACCGCTACCGGTGCATGCAGACCGGCGCATGCATGGCACGTGGTTGAGTTGCCTAATGCGGCACGCGATGGAGCGAGGGGTCGCTGGTTCGATCGGATCCTTCGGAATTTTTAAATGCGAAGCATTTCTTAGCGAACTTCGGCGAGTTTGAGCGTATCTATCTATCTATCTATCTATCTATCTATCTATCTATCTATCTATCTATCTATCTATCTATCTATCTATCTATCTATCTATCTATCTATCTATCTATCTAGCCGCCTACGATTTTGTGCTCTCCTGGCCGTATCGTTAATGGGATTTATACCAAATTTTTTATGACATAACATGACTGTATGACGAACATAAATAGCTGGTCATATCATGAAAATCATGACTAACTTGTCATGAAAATAATGATTTACATGCCACGTTCATGGCGCGCTCGCGGCCGTTTCGTTAGCTTGATATACACCAAATTTGGGATTGAGTGACATTACTGTATGACGAACATAAATGACAAGTGGTAATGTGAAAATCATGACTTTATGAGCGACATGACTTGCATTCCATGCTCATAGCGCGCTCGCGGCCGTTTCGTTAGCTTGATATACACCAAATTTGGTATTCAGTGACATGACTGTATGACGAACATAAATGACAAGTCGTAATATCGAAATCATGACTTGTCATGTGCGACATGCATTCCACGCTCATGGCGCGCTCGCGGCCGTTTGGTTAGCTTGATATACACCAAATTTGGTATTGAGTGAAATGATTGTATGACGAACATAAATGACAAGTCGTAATATGGAAATCATGACTTGTCATGTGCGACATGACTTGCATTCCACGCTCATGGCGCGCTCGCGGCCGTTTCGTTAGCTTGAGATACACCAAATTTGGTATTGAGTAACATGACTGTATGACGAACGTAAATGACAAGTCGTAATATCGAAATCATGACTTGTCATGTGCGACATGACTTGCATTCCACGCTCATGGCGCGCTCGCGGCCGTTTCGTTAGCTTGATATACACCAAATTTGGTATTGAGTGACATGACTGTATGACGAACATAAATGACAAGTCGTAATATGGAAATCATGACTTGTCATGTGCGACATGACTTGCATGCCACGCTCATGGCGCGCTCGCGGCCGTTTCGTTAGCTTGAGGTACACCAAATTTGGTATTGAGTAACATGACTGTATGACGAACATAAATGACAAGTGGTAATATGGAAATCATGACTTGTCATGTGCGACATGACTTGCATGCCACGCTCATGGCGCGCTCGCGGCCGTTTCGTTAGCTTGAGATACACCAAATTTGGTATTGAGTAACATGACTGTATGACGAACATAAATGACAAGTCGTAATATGGAAATCATGACTTGTCATGTGCAACATGACTTGCATTCCACGCTCATGGCGCGCTCGCGGCCGTTTGGTTAGCTTGATATACACCAAATTTGGTATTGAGTAACATGATTGTATGACAAACATAAATGACAAGTGGTAATATGGAAATCATGATTTGTCATGTGCGCCATGACTTGCATGCCACGCTCATGGCGCGCTCGCGGCCGTTTCGTTAGCTTGATATACACCAAATTTGGTATTGAGTAACATGATTGTATGACAAACATAAATGACAAGTGGTAATATGGAAATCATGACTTGTCATGTGCGCCATGACTTGCATGCCACGCTCATGGCGCGCTCGCGGCCGTTTCGTTAGCTTGATATACACCCCAAATTTGGTATTGAGTAACATGACTGTATGACGAACGTAAATGGCTGGTCATATCATGAAACTCATGAATAACTTGTCATGAAAAGTATGATTTACATGCCACGCTCATGGTGCGCTCGCGGCCGTTTCGTTAGCTTGAGATACACCAAATTTGGTATTGAGTGAAATGACTGTATGACGAACATAAATGACAAGTGGTAATATGGAAATCATGACTTGTCATGTGCGACATGACTTGCATGCCACGCTCATGGCGCGCTCGCGACCGTTTCGTTAGCTTGAGATACACCAAATTTGGTATTGAGTGGACATGACTGTATGACGAACATAAATGACAAGTGGTAATATGGAAATCATGACTTGATGAGCGACATGACTTGCATTCCACGCTCATGGCGCGCTCGCGGCCGTTTCGTTAGCTTGAGATACACGAAAGTTGGTATTGAGTGACATGACTGTGTGACGAACATAAATGACAAGTGGTAATATGGAAATCATGACATGTCATGAGCGACATGACTTGCTTTCAACGCTCATGGCGCGCTCGCGGCCGTTCGTTAGCTTGATATACACCAAATTTGGTATTGAGTGACATGACTGTATAACGAACATAAGTGGCAGGTGGTAACATGAAAATCTTGGCATGCATGTCGTCTACAATGCCATTTACATGCCACACTCATGGTGCGCTTGCGTCCAGTTCGCTAGCTTGACATACACCAAAATTGGTATATCGCGACGTGACTGTATGACGAACACAAATGACACGTCGTTACATGTAAAACATGACATGCAAATTATGTAAAGCATGATTTGCTCCTTCCTGGCTGCTTCGCATTACATCGATTCCCACAGTGCGTAGGATCTGCCGGTTTTTTTTTCTCTGATTATTTTTCTTTGTGCCTTTTTATATATACACATAGATACACATATCCGGGACATGACGGCTACGGCAATAGCAAAAATCCGCCGAGAGTGTCCATATAATTGCTATCGCTATAAAAGCACCCGCATGTTTTGTTTCAGCAGTCTCACTGAGGACAACGGGCCTGTGTGAACGCCTCTGACTTGCGGTGCAGTTCCGCACGCTGCAGTTAATTACCTGCCTCCCTCTCTTTTTCCCCTTTTCTTCCCTCCTCTTTCTTTCTCATATTTACATTCCACTTCCCTAATCCCCAGCGTAGGGTAGCCAAACGGAAGTCTTTCTGGTTGACCGCCTTACATTCTCTCTTTCTGTTTCCTTCCTTCCTGGGAGGAGGGGCATGCACATTGATTAAGTTCACCGGTGTTACACTTTCTTTCCTGTGTCAAGGCGCGGGGAGGGGGGTCACACACATAGAGTCGACATAGTTTAATTCCATTTCTGGTATAGACTACAATAACAATGCAGAATATAACAGTCACAGGGTCAGTTATGCATTCGCCTAAGACATGTCGAAGGCGAAAGCAACATTCTTGTTCTCTTTCTTCTCAGTCAATTGCTCTCATCATTCCGCACACCCTCTGAAGCTTTGTGCGCCTCACATGGTACTGCACTGCCGGCGTGATCGGCCTACCTTTGACCTAGCGAGGATATCATGTGATGACTTCATTATGTGACGTGACAACATCGCGTCATGTCAAGATGTCATAATTATGTCACAAATCTTGGCAATTTGTGTCGCCAGTGACATACAGGTTACGTGACTTTCGGTGATCGATGGCATCCGTATATACATTCGCTTGCGTATTACGCTACTTTCGACTTACTTTTATTACTTTGAACACGAAAGTGTTTTATGCCGGGGTCCACCAAGACTTCAGTGACATATTTCAGTGACGGAAATGACGTCAAAAGAAAAAAAGCGCACACAATCGACGACAAAGATAAAATGTTCCGTCAACGGGAGTCCCACCTTCGACCTCTCGGTCCGCGTCAACAGATGCGGGTCACGCTAGCCACTGCGCCACGGTCATGCTCTCTACGTACTTGACCAACGCGCCTTTTGTATTTCCCACTTTCTTCTCACAGTGCTCCCGGTGGGCGGGGTAGTGTCGCCCTCTGGGAGAGGTAAAGTGAAGTAGTGCATCATGACCGTGGCCCCAGCGATTAGCTCCTGTATTACGTCGTTGCGATGTGTCCGTCCCATTCGGCGTGTTTCTGTAGGACAAGTTCAATTTTGTAAATGCCTTAACACACAGCGAGGTGGCGACCTTAGCCCATAGCACCCATCCATACCAGAAATAGCTCTGCGACGCACGCCTGCCTCGCCTGCTTATAACGCCGCCTTCCCCGCTTACGCTCGCCCGATAATAAACACGCAGCCAGGCTACAGGGTGCCCTCTAAACGCGCATTTCGTTACCCTCTAGTCCGGCCGTGGTGTTCAATGCGGGGTAGCTACCTTAGCCCAAGTGCTGCGTTCAGAGACGGTCTTCTGGCCGTCACACCGCTTTTTAACACTAGAGCATTTTATTCCGCGGCCCACCAAGACTACAGTTACGTATTTCCGTCACGAAAACGACGTCGAGAAAATATACTCGATCAGATGTCAAAGAAAACAAGCTCCGTCAACGAACCTACGACCTCTCGGTACGCAGCAACGTGCTGCCGCGCACGCTATCCACTGCGCCACGGCCACAGACTCTAACTGCTTTGCAAACGTGCCTTCTATATCTCCCACCTTCATCACACAGTGCTCTTGGTCAGCGGGGCGGTGTTGCCCTCTTGGAGCAGTCAAGTAATTCATCATTACTGTGGCCCCCGCGATTAGCACCTGCAATGCGTGTTGATACTCGTCTGTCCCAATTGGCGCGTTTTCAATAGAAGTGCAATTTCGTCAACGCCTTAACGCACCGCGAGGTGGCGAGCTTAGCCCAAGCGTCGTTAAAGCGTCGGCCTCGCTCACAGCGTCCACCCAATCTATAGTGAACTAAAACATGCATTTCGCACCACTAGGATGTATGTTCTAGTTCACTATAATCCAAGCCAAACATAGCTCTGCGACTGGCTGTAATACCGAATGGCTGTAATACCGCGTTACTGGCTTACGCTCGCCCCGAGAGAAATCGCGGGCGGACTACAGTGGCGTCACGACGCGCTTAGCGTTTCCCTCCAGTCCGACCGTGGTGTTCAATCACACTTTAACATGCTGCGGTATGGCGATCTTAGCCCAAGTTCTGCGTCCCAATAGCGACGCTTTTCTGGATATCACGTCTCTTTCTCTGATGACGCTTTCGCCGTCAACATCTAAAGGAACCACAATGGTTTATATAATTTTAGATCATAGATGATAGTCGTCGGGATGGAGATGTACCACCAAGCGTCTACGCGGGTGCATCCACGTTATACATTGTGCGAACTCTCCTACATCATTGCACAGTAAACATTCAATTACCTCTATATGGGCACGTTTTACTTTTGTGTTATAGCGATTCCTACGAGGGAGCGATCAACCATATTTGTTTAGGGGCGAAGCACCTTAGGGTCTAGGTTTGTCCGTTGTACCCACTCATGACGATGACGCTGATGACGATGAAGAATAAGCGCGTTAGCGTATGCAAGGTACCCGATGACGATGACGACCATGGAACATTCTCTTTCTGTCATGGATGAAAACAAACGTAAGACACGGGAAGCGGCGGCAAAACGACAAAAACGCCAAGCGGACTCGCAGTTGAGGGCGCGGGAAGCGGCGGCTGAACGACAACGCCGACAACAAGCTGGTACCTCAGAGGCGAGAGCTCGGGAAGCGGTGGCTAAACGGCAAAAACGCCTTGTGCAGAGTGTGGCGTCTCGATAGGCTCTACGATGTATTCCATATGACTAGAAACAACCAACAACCACCACGGGAACGTGCATAGACCTCGTCTTTGCCAACTCCAGGCTAAATCCGATCGAAGAACCATTGGCTCTACATTTCACGGACCACAAAGCTGTAATAATGCCAGGCAAAACGAAATCCACAACTCAACACGACATGTCATTTAGGACCAATAAACATTGTATATAACTGTACACCGCTTTGTCACTCATTCACATGCGTGAGTGGGCAATGTCACGGGTGATTTACGGCAACACCGATCCCACTGCTTCACCCACTCATCATCATTCACTTCGTGGAGATGCGGTGATTTTCTTATTACGCTCTCACCGTGAACTACTACAGCTACCACAAGAGCTTGATCATTGATCATGGACGTTAGTCGTCGGGATGAACATGAACCAACATGTGTCAACGTGGATTTATCCACGTTAAACGGTGCTATAGCTGGCAAACACCGACAATGCACGCCCTTTTGTATCAATGTACAGTAAACATTGAACTACTTCTGTAAGGACACGTTTTACTTTCGTATTATACGAATCCCTCTGACGGAAAGATAAACCACTTTTTTTAGCGGCTAAGCACCTTAGGGCCGAGCCTTGTCCGTCCACGTCTGCGGTGTCCGTCACGGGGAGATTCGCGTATGTGAGACACAAAACAGGTTTAACAATAGACTACTATCAATCATAATTGCGACAGAACAATATAAAACACCTAGAAGCACAAGCCCGTTATACTAGTCGGCGACTTCAACGTACGCATTATGAATAGTACGCATACGTACGCAATACGTACGCATTATGAATAATAGTATACCACAACACATTCAGTAAAATACAATAGGAAATGGGCAACTCGATGAAACAGCTGAAATACACAAGTCGCAAGTCAGAACGATTAAGAAAAAAAGCACTGTCATTGGCTAAGTTCACTATACCTTCAGGAAGTTGATTCCATTCTCTAATCGTTTATGAAGAGAACGAGTTAGAGGAAGTACTTCTAAAGAAGCATTCTTGTGCTTCCGTCACGCTCCCATGTGACGGAATTTCTTGTTCATATTGTTATGTTCTCCCCGTAACAATATACTGGAATTCGGTGAACTATATTTTGAATTCGGTGAACTACTAAGCACGTGACTAGGTCACATTACGTAGTAGCTTGGTCATGTGACCTTCAACTTAAGGCTCTTACGCGGTGGGGCGACTATGTCACATGACGTGATCACTTTGTGGTATGCTCGAATGCAGTCGATTTCAGCAAGGTTAGGTATTGGGCTAGTTGGTTTTGCATGGTTACAATACTGCGCTACGGTTACTGGGACATAAAAAGTTAGAAAGGACACACGTTACGAAGTGCACACGACAAGCGCAACAAGCGGTTGCGCGTGTCGAGTCCACTTCGTAACGTTTGTCCTTTCTAACTTTTTATGGCCCAGTAACTGTAGCGCAGTATTGTAACCACTCGATTTCCCGATCGGGCGTCAAAACCCGCGTTACGTCATCACTTTCCTGCATCAATTTTCTTACCGTCGAATGTTAACGCCTGAAGAACGCCCACCGAACGGCGGAATTTTCGCCTTATCGGACGCATAACGCTTCCGCATTAATTACTTCCCGCTACAAACCAATAAGGCAGATTCAACAATGCAACAGGACAAATATTTTTCTTGTAGTAACACGCTGCGCATTATTGCGCACGAATGATCTATCTCGGTAGTCTATCCTCGAGTGATTTATTTAACTGTCGCTTCCTGGGGAAGAACCCTTCATGTGTGGAGCTGCAGAACACTTGATTCAGGTATGTGCGTGAATCTACAAACTTATTCGTGGTCTGTGATTTCTTGTTTTTTCCTTAGAGAGTCAACAGGTGCCGAGTAAGTATACGACCTGCCTTGCACCTCGTGGATCTGCCGTCAATTTTTCTTTTCACCGAATATGCATAGAACAAAAAGTTGGCCTCACGTGCGTTCATGAAAAAAATAAAAATAAAGCAGGGTGGTTTAATGGTAAAACTGAATACCGTATATACTCATCTAGTGGCCGCACCCACGTAATAGCCTCACCGAGAACTTTGTTAGAGAATTGCCTCAAAAAAGTTTTTTTAAGTTATCCCGTACAATAACTAACAGATAATGGGGCATCATTGTCAGTTAGTTACCATTATTGTGTCTAACAAAGAAAAACGAGCCCTTAAACTTCCACTTCTTTCCTTCCTTAATTTTTTGGAAGGTTAGCAGTATTACACGTGGTGTGGTGGGAAAGTTCCGAAGCTTTTCCATTTGTTTCTTTGTTCGTGGGCAAATCAAGGCTGCTGCACCTTGTTTTCGGCACCTCCAAATGGCAAAAGCACAGCCTTTGAGATTTAGCGGCTGCCTCCGATGCATCCACCAAAAATATACCTACTACACGGTTGAAGAGGGCATCATCTGAGGATATGTGCCACTGGATTTTTGCAGCTTTTGGATGGGGTTCCCTTCAAGGTGGTGTAGAAGAGCTTCAAGATCCAGGGAATCTCTAACAAATTTGATGGAACGGAGGGCGACCTCATCTGGGACAAAGACAAGTTTGAGGTTGTGTGAAGTAAAGAGGAGGAGGAGGAAGACGAGGACTGACATTCTTGCAAACGCGTGAAAGTAATAATAATATCCGGGGTTTTACGCCCCAAAACCGCTATATTATTGGGAGATGCCATAGTGAAGGGCTCCGGAAATTTCGACCATCTGATGTTCTTTAACGTACACTGACATCGCACAGCGCACGGGCCTCTAGCATTTTGGCTCCATCGAAAGGCGACCGCTTCAGCTGGGATCGAACCCACGGCCTACGAGTCAGCAGCCGAGCAAAGTAACCGCTGCACCACCGACGCGGACAACTTTGTGACTCTGATCAAAAGCATGCGGTATACAGGGTCTTTCAAAAATGCGTGTGAAAATCCTTAAAAGTAAGTAAAGTTCGGATAGTCGCTCGCCACGTTCATAAGTAGGTTCCTGTATCGGTGGAGATGTTAAAGGGACACTAAAGGCAAATAACAATTTGCGTCAGAGTGAAAGATCTGTGTTTGGGAATGTCTAAAACGTCAATATTATCAACAGCAGTGCTCTACTAATCGAGAAATTAAGGTAAATGTATGACGCCACATGCGCTACGAGTGGGACATCTAGGAACTGATCCCAATGACATCACAGCTCCCGGCTACAATTAATCACTGGTAATCATACCAGACGTAGTAAAACAAGAAGCTTCCGCGCATTACAACACGTAATAAAATGCTCTTTGTCCGTTTCTGTTTGATTCATAGAAAAAGGAACCGCCTGGCGTCACTATGGGGAAAGGCGCGAGTGGTTCAAAAATTGCGTTTTCGCTTGGTTTGGCTGGATAGGTGGCGCCATCTAGCGGAGCCCAGTTGTACCAAGCAAGCAGAAAATTGTTCAATGACCGTTGTTGCTGCTGTGGCTCCCGCTACTTTCGCTCTGCTGCTGCTAGTGTCGATGGCTGCGCAGTAACGGCGGGCAACGTTGGGCTAGGCAACTGCTACGTCACACGTTCCGTTTTCAGGCGGGTGCCGCGGGTGATTTGAAGCGCGCTAACGGTGTGCGGACCACTAAAACGCGATTTTATTTTAAAATATGCATTTCCTTGGCACGAAATTAGCACTACGAGGTTTCTACACCGCTACTTCAGCAATCAACGTCGACTTAGCATTTCCCTTTACTGTCCCTTTAAGATGGATAGAGACATCAATTACGGCAGGAATGAAAAAAAATATATAATTATCTTTTTAATTTGTTGAAAGAAGCGCTTGGTGTGAATAGGAAAATTGGAACTATTCCTGCGAAGAGTTCATTGCCGCTTTCAGATTTCCCGAAAGCGCACACCAGTAATTTGAACAGTGTAATGAAACCAGACCGATATCTTAAACTCAAACGCGGAAGAGCGCAGCTGCAATATTGTTTCGAGACGCCCAGAACCAGCTAGCTTTGTTCTATAAACCATCCATCTACTTCGCTTCGCGTGTGAGTTGGCTGCACCAGGGATTATAGCACACATGGCGCACGTACGTTAATGACTGTAGAAGAAATAACACAACTGCAGTCGTTGTCGTGAACAGTGACGTCATTCTGGTCGTCTGCTAGTGGCGCTCATTGGCGCTCATGTTACGAATCGGCTGGTAAATTGGGGATGAGTTTCATTGCTGAGTAATAATAACCAGAGGCCACTTTTTTGAAATTAAGAAGCGGCGATGGGCTCATCGCAGGAGATACTTTGACTCTCCAGTTTGAACCAACCGCCTTTCTCCACTAATCAAAAAGCTAATTTAGTTATTTTAATTACTGGTGTAGTTGGTATCACAATCTGTCTTAGCATTTCTGCAGCTACCGAAAAAGTAATTAGGAAAGCAGTGATCACATATTTTATTTCCCTCATTTTTGAGGATTTTCGAACACATTTTTTTTCAAAGTCCCTGTATAATGCGAACCATTGATGAATTCAGTGTGCATTGAAGTTAAATCTGCACCGCCAGTAGCCACAACGTCCCAGCAGGTCATAATACAGGTCTGCTCTTTCAATGAGCCAATTAAATCAATTTTCGTTCATTATCCTGACAGTTATTTAGCCCTTATCATAAAGGTGTCGTGAAGTAATAATCAAGTGACCTCAATGCCAGAACCTATTGCCGCACGAATAAATTGTCGCAAAAATTTCTAGAATCCGTCAAGAACGAACAGAGTTACATGTATTTGTCTCAAGCTTGATACCATTTCTTTCTTCTGTCGTCCCGACGAGCGCGCTGGAAGCTACAGCTGTGTACACACAGGGAGGAATGACACTCCGGAAAGAAGTTACGTCAGCTCGTGTCATGACTAGAGGCCGGATTTTTGGACATTAAAAAAGGCGCGGTTTAGGCACCGATTTTTGGCAGGAACGTTTTAGGCGTCCAATGTCGCAAATATATGCATAATCAATTTTTACACGAATGCAAATGATTTCAAAAGAAGACTAGCGCGACCTGTATATACGACAGGAAAAAAAAATGTGATAGGTTGTGATGGCGTAAAGGTGCCAACAGTTGAACATAGTGGTGCAATTCTCCCGTACGTCTGCTGGACTATTAACGACAAGTTTATTTCAGTAAGCACACTGATCGCATTCATGTTCAATGGCTACTGTCGATTACCCGAGCGTGGAATATGGTGAAAGAGATTCGAAAAAGAAAAGTTGAAAGCCGGGATTACTGATTCAAAATGTTTTACTTTGATGACTGACGTAATTAGAATAGCACACAACAAAAACAGCCATATAATCAATACAAAAGAGACGACGATTTATTGAGAAACTAACCTATTCTTACATGAGGACTGTTAGGTGAAACTCCGGAAATTTTATCGCACTCAATGGCATTATTCGAATTTTACAGGAAAGGCGTCCCAACAATGCCAAATACACTTCAACCGTTTCAAGTCCAGTGTTTGGAAGAATCTATTTGGAAAGCACGTGGAACGTAGTTTAACAATCATTGTGAAAATAGTGTAATGAAGAGAAAACTACTACCATCTGCATATTCAAAATTGTACCTCCTGTCACTGAGAATGAGCTCGTACGCTAAGATGGAACGCTCTCGACGTCGACATATGTTATTGGAGCGTAGTTGTACTCGGGAATATTCGATGGCTTAACCGATACTGGGATCCTGGAGTGCTCTCGAGGAAGGACTCCTGAAATTTCTTTAAGGACAGAAAATCCCCCATTGTTTTTAAATGCGAATGCATGTCTTAGTCGGGCTATGTCAGGCATCCGGCTTTGTCCGGCGTTGTCCGCGGAGGAGGAGGAGGAGGAGGAGGATAGGTTGAGGAGGTGTGCGCGCCGGCAGGTGTTATCTCTCCGCTCTCACTCCCTCTCCCATAGTAACAGCTGCGGGCGCGCGCGCTTATCCTCGGCCCTAGCAACCGAAGCAGGTGGTGCTGGCGGAGTCGCGGAGAGTGAGTGGAGAGGAGGAGCGCGCTCTGGTGTGTGAGGGCGCTCGCATCGCGGAAGCTCGGCGGAGCTCCCGCGTGTGTGGAGAGAGTGTAGCAGAGGGTGGGTGCAGTGCTTCGCCGCTCCTTCTCTCGCCGTTTGCTCTCTCTCCTCCCTGCGCCCCACTCTCCCGTCCGCTCGCTCGCACGTATATATAAATGGAGCGAAGCGCGCGCGAAATGCATTCGCATTTCCTCACAATTCCCTTCGGGGAGGTGGGTTCACTTTTTTTTATAGCAAATATACATAAGGAGAGGTCGGTGCCATTGCGAGGGGCCGGCTACTCGGATCCTCTTTTCTTCCACAAGAGCTGTCGTCGCGAAGCAGAACACAGACGCAATGCTATACAAAGACACATAGTACAACTCTCGCGCACGCAGTCCAAGTTCTTAAATACAAAAATTAGCCCACGTAACACGAAAGTTGAGGAAACAGAAGTGTGCGCGCGATTGAAATGTTTACACATAACCATATCAGTTCGCTAATATGCTGTCACAACCGATCATATACATCACTTTGGAAACAGACTCCAAGTGCAATAGTTGGAGTATAATCCCTTGCTCTGGTCGAAGACCGATTGTAACTTAGCACGTGCCTTTTTGGCTATTGGTCCTTCAGGAATGGCGGCGATTCTTTGCTGCACATGGAGAATTAGGGTTATGTTTGCAATTAGTATTTCTCCCGAACGTTCAAGCTTTTCCTGATAGTGTTTGCGAGGAACGTGATGTAGACGCACAAGTAGGCAAGGTCTCTTTGCAGGCTATCCACAGAACGGACAGCTTCATCCTTGCTGAGTGTAGCTCTCTCGTCCCCTGAAAAGCCGTTAATCCTGACTTTGATGCCCAAAAAGTAGCAGTCGTAATACTCAACAGCTTCTAGACATGTTCGCCAACTTCTATAATAGCCTGGCGGAATGCGTAAGTACGGCAACTTCTCCTTGAACAAGCGCACGCCAGAGGGTGTCCTCAGGAATACGGATTGACTTTTGTTTTCCGGGAGATCGTTTAACAAGAAGAGTAGGTATTGAACATCATGCAGTTCTGAACAGTCAGTGTTGCCCGGTTACATGAATAACGGTCTCAAGCTTTCACTTGAAAACGATACTTGAGGCTAAATAATGTACATATAAGCGCCAATTTTGAGAGAAGCATTCATAGGGATTTACGCGCATTTAGGCACAGACGCCCAAAATAGGCGTTTATAGGCACTATAAAGACACTTTTTACCGTCTGATTCATGCTCATATATCAAAGTCGCGCTATAGGAACCCAACGAACAAAATAATAATAATATATGGCGTGTTACGTCCCAAAAGCCAAGATACGATAATGAGAGACGCCGTAGTGGAGTGCTCCGGAAATTTTGACCATCTGGTGTTCTTTAACGTGTACTGACATCGCACAGTACGCGGGCCTCTACCATTTGGCCCTCATCGAAATGCGACCGCCGCGGCCAGGATCGAACGCGCGACCTTCGGGTTAGCAGCCGAGCAGCGTAGCCGCTGATCCACCGTGGCGGACCCCCAAGTAACAAAATAGGTATTTTCCTAACATCCAGTGTCTGGACTCATGACCTTGAACGCGCTTGATGAAACGCAATGCTCTCTCCCGTTGTGGTCCCTGCCACACTGTGTGGCACACTGTGTAATGTTAGTAGACTATGAAGCGGAGTGGCGGCACGTGGCGGCACCCCGTGGCAAGAAGCGCATCTTGTTGCGGCACGAATATTGCGACAGCGCCAACAGATAGACTGGGCATAACATGACCTGGTGGTGAAACTGAAACAGGGGTGTGGGAAGCTGCCGTGCATATGTGTGTGTGCGTATGTAAGCCTCACGTCCGTCCGTCCGTCCCTCCGTCCGTGCTCTGGCACGGTGCCAGGTGGCCGCTGGGCGCGCCAAAGGACGCCGGTCGCCTCCGTCGCGCTTCGCGTCGAACTATACAGCGCTCGCGCTTTGCTTGCGTAGCGTCGCTGTGCCCAGCGTGTCCAATCATGCAGGAAGGGAGACGCGCGCGTACAGTTCCATTCTAACTGATCCCCTCCCAATGGGCACAGGCGTTCGCCGAATTCACTGTGGAACTTGCAGTGTCCTTCAATTTTTGCCCTGTGGCACTGCGAGAACATACACTGCGTGTGTGTGTGTATGTGTGTGTGAAGCGCGCAACTTTCATCCTGTGGCGCTGCGAGCGCCTTCCCTGTGCATAAGGGAATAGGAACACTTACTTTGCTTGCTTTGCTTTGCTTGCTTGCTGGCTTGCTTGCTTATCCAAACTCCAGCTCTTTATTCATATAGGCTTTTGTCCAACAGCATGCTATCTTGATGGACGCCAAACAGCAGGCGCGTGCAGTTCTGAAGAGAGTGAGCACAGGCCTCTGCACGAAAATAGGGCGCTAGAAAAAATAAGAACTTCGCGCTCCGCTTCTAAACTGTTGTAGCACTCTGAAGCACGGTTTAAGAAAACGCAGAGTGGTTTATTCGTACTTGCACGCCATTCTGAGAACTACTTCTTCCTCTTCCTTAAGCAGAGCCCCCACTACCAGTTCACGTCCCAAGTTGTGCGCCAGAAGAAGAAGAAAAGTCCGCCACAGGTGGGCCCCCCTGCGGACAAGTGGCCATTGGCACTTGAAGAGGTTGTCAAACGGAGCTGTTGATAGTGGCTGCCGGCTTGATCCTTTCGATTGTGACTGTGTCTTCGCGCCCATTGCGCAGGATTGTAAAATGATGTTCGGAACGTCTTATGACTGGGAAGGGACCATCATAGCGAGGCTGAAGAGCACGACGAGGCGCGTCAACACGGACGAAAACGTGTGAGGATGTCTGTAGGTTTGACGGCAGAAAAATATCGTGCTTATTCGTGTGAGCCGAAGTTCGTGATGGGCGAAAGTTTTGCATGTAGATCCGCAGACGCTGGACGAAAGAAGATGGATCCGAAACGCACTGTGTAGTTACGGGGTTGACGAGGTCACCCGGCAAACGGAGTGTGCAGCCATAAACCATCTCAGCTACAGACCAGGAAAGTTCTGGTCGGAGCGTTGACCGAAGGCCGAAGATACCCAATCTTCGGCATGAGGCTGAGAGGCGAGTGCTGCTTTCAGATGACGATGTAGTCTCTCTACGATGCCATTCGAGGCAGGATGATACGCAGTGGTACGAATGCGCGCACAACCCAGAAGAGATGTCACAGAGGTGAAAAGTGCGGACTCAAACTGTCTGCCTCTATCAGTAGTCACCGTTGATGGCACGCCGAAACGGCTAATCCATGTAGACAGAAAAGTACGAGCAACTGTCTATGCCGTGATGTCAGGCATTGGAGCTGCTTCAGGCCACCTTGTGTACCTATCAATACACGTAAGCAAATACGCATATCCACGGTATGGTGGCAAAGGTCCGACGATGTCCAGATGGATGGTGTCGAACCGTGCATCAGGGAGCGGGAATTTTCTCCATGGAGGCTTGGTGTGACGTTGCACCTTGATACGCTGACACGTTTGCAAGTGCGAACCCAGTCCCGAATGTCAGCGCGTATGCGCGGCCAGACATAGCGTTCTGTGACCAGGTGTTGCCTAGTTCGTACGCCTGGAAGGCAGATTGGGTGCAAGGTATCAAAAACAGCACGACGCAGATCTGAAGGAACATAGATGCGAGTACAGTTGTGTGAAACATCGCACCAGAGCGTGACGTCGTGGTCGGGAAAGTTAACGTGCTCTAGTCGGAGGGATGTAGATGATCGGACTCGTGGAAGCTCATCATCCAATGCTTGTGCCTCGGCGAGTGAAGACAAGGAAAGGTCGATGGGGCTTGTGGCCTTGATGGTGATGCGACTAAGAGCGTCCGCTGCACTGTTAAGGCTGCCTTTGACGTAGCGTATGTCTGTGCTGAACTCGGCAATGAAAGCGAGGTGCCGAAGCTCTCTAGGAGTATGGGTGGCACTGCAGGAGCGTAAAGCCGAAACAAGTGGCTTGTGGTCGGTGAGAATAGCAAGTTCTCGCCCTTCGAGAAAGTACCTGAAGTGCTTCACCGCAAGGTAGTCCGCGAGGAGCTCCCGTCCGAAATTACTGTATCGGCGCTCAGTGTCGCGTAACTTTCGGGAAAAGAAGGAGATAGGAGCCCATCCTCCATTGATAAATTGATGAAGAGCGGCTCCAACTGCTTCTGAGGAAGCGTCCACCATGAGGCTAGTGGGAGCCGTTGGTGAAGGGTGGTGTAGGAGAGTGGCTTTGGCGGGCTTGGTCTTAACGGCGGCGAAGGCTTCATCAGCGACCGTGTCCCAGGGGAGAGCGGCCGACTCAGCTTTCGAAGTAGACAGTAGTGCTTCAAGAGGCTTCAGCAGTGTAGAGCATGCCGGGATGAAATGGCGATAAAAATTTACGAGTCAGAGAAAACGTCGCAGACTGCGTGCGGACTTTGGTGGGGGGTAGTCGATGATAGCCTCAACTTTGTCAGGTGGAGGAGTAATGCCATCTTTTGTGATGCGATGTCCGAGGAATACGATCACAGAGACGCCAAACTGGCATTTTTCAACATTTATGACCAGATCGTAGTGTCGAAGTCGATTGAAAAGTTGGCGTAGATGTGCCTTGTGCGTTTCGGCGTCCTTGCTGGCGACGAGAAGATCATCTATATGGCGAAACAAAACGGCAAACCTCTGGTGACTTCGTCTATAAAGCGCTGAAATGTCTGAGCTGCGTTAAGCAAGCCGAAAGGCATTCTTAAATATTCAAAAAGGCCAAATGGGGTGGTTATAACAGTTTTGGGGATGTCGGAAGGCTCAACGGGGATCTGGTGATAAGCTTTCACGAGATCAATCTTCGAATATACTGTTGCGCCGGTTAAAAAGGCAGTGCAGTCTTGAATATTTCGGTAACGGGTATCGGTCTGGAACGGTGACCGCATTGAGTGCACGATAATCACCACAGGGCCGCCAGTCGTTGTTCTTCTTGGGAACCATGTGCAGCGCCGACGACCACGAGCTTGATGACGGGCGAATAATCTTCAATTGCAACATGTGCTCGAACTCATTGCGAGCAACTCGAAGTTTCATCAGGACCGAGTCGGCGAGGGCGGCAGTGAACAGGTGGTCCTGTGGTAACGATGCAATGGGTCACAGAGTGCTTAGGGGGCTTATCCATCGGAGACTGTGTAGTAATCTCCGGAAACTCGTCGAGGAGAGCTGTATACGGCGAGGTAGGTAGCTTCACGAAAGTGGGGTTTAGGGACGTGGCTTGTGACAGAAAACCGTTGACCGACAAACCGGTAATGCCATCCACCAGGCGACAGCGGCTCATATCCACGAGCAGATGAAAATGTCTTAAGAAATCGGCTTCTACGATGGCATAGCGGACGTCAGCTATCCAAAATAGCCATTGTAACCTTCTCTTGAGGCCGAGATCGAGGGTCAGACACTTCTGTCTGTAAGTTGTGATGACAGAAGAGTTGATCGCTTGTAGAGGAGTTGACTTTTCGCGGAGACGCCGGTCAGCCTTGGAAGCAGGAATTATGCTGACCTCTGCCCCAGTGTCCACCAGCAAGCGTAGCCCTGTGGTTCGGTCGGCTATGTAGAAGAGGCGGCTTGATGATTGGCCGTGATCGTCCGCCGCTGTTATTGACGATCGGCCTGAGCGTTTCCCATGCGCCACGAACAAGGTGACAGACACCGACGAGCCGCGGCACGAAAGCGTCGGTGATAGTAGCATGGCTTCTGTGTTGGAAAACTGCGCTCAGGCTGGTGGAGTGGTCGTGGCGGAGAAGGCGACGTGAGAGGCTGTCGGTGTGGAAAAGGCTGGCCATTGAAGTTGCGAGTGTTTTGCACTTCGAGACGCAAGTCAGCTACTTGAGCTGCGAGATCTTTTACTGCTTCTCGAAGGGAATCTACTTCAGAAACCGGAGCAGGACGGGCAGCGTTGATGAGTGCCGGAGCAACGTCCATCATGTCGTCAGCCAGTTCTGCGAGCTCCGGGAGGGACTTATGCTGAGCTGGGACAAGAGCCATTCGCACGTTAGGTGGAAGACGCTGCAGAAACAGCTCACGTATTACAGCTGTGTCCAAGAAGCCCGGCTGGTCCCCAACCAGGTGCTGCAGGTGACGTAGGAATTGGGTGGGACGTCTGTCCCCAAGCTCTTCGTTGTTCAGGAGTTGTTGAATGCGCCGATGCTCAGGCTGAACGAGGCGGCGAAGAAGAGCCTGTTTGACTGTCATATATGGAGTTTCACCAAGCGGTCGCGCAAGGATGTCGCGTATCTCGGCCATTGCCTGTGGCGGCAACGCTTCGAGAAGTAGCTCGTACTTGCGAACTTCTGACGTGACGCGATGAATGCGGAACTTGTCCTCGACTTGTACGAACCATAACGAGGGGTCGGCAAGCCATAGTTGCGGTAGCGTTATGGTGGTAGTAGCTCCTACGACACTCGAAGTAGGGTACCTGGCCGGTTGCCGTGGTAGAAGCACCAGGGTTGAGGTCGTCTGGATTCACGCGCTGCTCCATGGAAGGTCGTGCTCGTAGTTCGGGTCACCAGTAACTGTAGCACTCTGAAGCACGGTTTAAGAAAACGCAGAGTGGTTTATTCGTACTTGCACGCCATTTCTGAGAACTACTTTTTCCTCTTTCTTAAGCAGAGCCCCCACTACCAGTTCACGTCCCAAGTTGTGCGCCAGAAGAAGAAGAAAAGTCCGCCACACTGTTTTAGGAGTGCACGACTGCAAGGTCTGGCTGAGATTATCATAGTAGTGTCTCCTATGCGCAGGATGCGTTTTCTCACCTAGCCCGACAGGTGCTGCATGACCCGATATTACGTATATCTAGTATAATTTAACTTGAACCAAATAATCGATTTCGTATCATATTATTTTTTAAAAATACATTTTATGGATATTCAGAAGATCGAGAGTGTTTGGGTGAAAGTGCTTGGCAGAAGAACAAGAGCGACATTCGTTAATCGTGCCCATAAAAAGGATATCGGTTCGCGAGCTGCGCGTCTACTTCGTCCATAATGTCTTGGCGGCGTGAGCAGCAGCGTAGCATCTGTGTGAAGATGTGAGGTGCCGGGCTCCACGCCGGTCTTGCAGCGATGGCCCTGCCGATCATGCACAGTCTAGACAAGGGGAAACGTCCGCTTCTAGTCGAGGCCGGGCTCAATTTCGCTTCGCAATGGTTGAAACCAGGCTTTCCAAGCATCTCTCGTAATTTTCTGTTCCGTCTTGTTTAGAAATTTTATCGCTATTCGTGCTCCTTATTCTTGGTACTCGTTCCACGAGGGCCTTTCTGAGGCTGGCAGTATTCTTGTGAATTGATTAATTAATTAATTAATGTTAAGGCAAGCTACTGCGATGCGTTTAGGAATAGAAATGACACTCCGAAATGAAATGAAAGTGTGTAAGGAAGGCAAGGCAAGGCTATACAGGCAACATGAGGCAGGGTGTAGCACTGTACATTGCATAAGCAGTAAAGAAATGCGAAAATAGCTACTATAAAGCAAGCTAATATGGAACATGGCAAACAAAGGCCTATTGAGACAAGGGATGCCTGAATAAATCATGTAAAGTACTGTGAGTTACAGCGGCGTAGAGCATAATGTTGACTAAAACCACTAGGAAGGCTCCCAACGTTATGTTTACCCTGGAATGTGCAAAATGCCAGGACTGATGCATGTCTCACAATTCTGTGTCAGATGCTGAGTTACTTCTTCTAGCGCGGTATGCAAGAGTGGAAGCGCAATTCATTACACCTCAAGTAACTTGGGCTGATTGATTACGCGGGATCCATTGGAGCATGAAACTAGAGCTAAATTAGTGAACAAAAACTCGATTTTTTTCTCATAACCACTAGGCTAATGAAGTAATTAATTTATAATGAACCGAATGCATGTGGCTAGTTTATTCATAGGAATTTCACGAAAATTCCATCTGTAAAATGATGAAGCAAAAGGGCCGTTTTATAGCAATCAATAATCTGAACGTTTTTAAAGATAGCTTCAGCGGTTATAGTCAGTCTTCGAGTGTGATAGACATTGAAATATTTTACTTGCAGATACATTAGAAGACGACGAATCAAAGACACCATTTGGTAAGTTTCTGTACTTTACAATACGTGATTCAACATTTATATGAGACGAATTTCTGGGCAATTCTATTTCAAATGCACTGTAATCTATCGTGGCATGCGAGTGTGTGCAAAATCAGACCAATAAAGGGCAGGATAATAATACCGTCGATAGGTTGTAGGCATTGTCGAATATATTCAGGACGACGGAGCCGAATATCCGTAGTCTTAAATCAATGGTTTTATCACGAAATAGAATAATATACCGAGTGTGCATGAATTCGCGAAATGTATTTATTTGGTTTAGTAGCACAAATTCTTACACTTGCACTAAGTTTTCCTTTTGATTTACGAGGCTACCGACGAGAGCTGGTATTATCCGCAGCCTAATCGTATACTTGACTAAGAATTGAGGCAGGAATACCATCATTCTTCACTGTTGTTCCCGCTTTATGACGATGACGTAGAAACATCTTGAAGGCGCCAATTTGCGTTTGATTTATTCTCATGCGTAATGGGGCAAGTGGCGCAGCATTGTGTTAAGCAGTTAGGGTATTACTACTGCTGTGTATAAGCTTCAACCCGTTGGCACTGTGCAGAATGCTCTGTCATTAAGAAAACCCGAACTTTCCTCGAAGATTGCGGACTGCACGCTCAAGTGGCGGCGAAAGTTTGGCTAGCAATGGAATAACACCCATACATGTTTTCGAATGCGCAATCTTTACACCTTAAAGAATTCAACTTTGTCATTGTTGTTTCCTTGCCTCACGTTCCCTTCAAGACGTGCAAGTGTTTCAAGACAGGCCGAGTAAGTGTTGTACTTTCTGTTATAAGTGTCTGGTGCCGTATTTGCATTTGTACGGCTGATAAGTTAATGGCGTTTGTGTGAAATACTTTCATTAAAGTTAACATCGCGAATGGTACTTTTGCTTAAGCTTCGAGAGATGACATTGTGGCAATAATGCAATGAATCTGTTAAGTCAATTGTGCCTAAATAGCGAACGGTTATAGGCTTGTCTTAAAGAATCAAGCTACAAAAGTAGCGCGAACGAAATACTTGTCCAGGCAGCTAGGAAGGCACAGGGAAAATCAATATTCCACGCTCTCGGTAGGATACCACTTCATCTGAGCTTCCCGTGAGTGATAGGACGCCCCTAAGAAATCAGGTGTTACAGCGTCACCTATGTTGTGATTGAAAAGCAATGACACAGGAGATAGTGTTTGTACATCATGTGATTTGTGGCGGGAAAAAAATAATTTACAAGGAATACGGATAGAAGATATGTGGAAGACGGAGGCTTGAAATAGGAAGAAACGGTTTGCCTTCAGGGAATGTCGATATCACCAATGAAGGCCCTAACATACCTTTCCCATTTGTGCAATAGTCACGTATAAAACCACCCGCGCATTTCACTTACCTTGAGCTTACTGTAAGCTTCCTGCAAGCTTGCTTCACATGTGGAACGTAAGCGATCTGATTCACATTGTATATTCCGTTTGGCTTTCAAGAACGAAGTGCTGTTTGACGAAAACAATGTTTTCACCTCAGGCTTCAGAATAACTTCGCACACTTGAGGTCAGCTAGAACGTAGAAGTGTGTATCGAATTGTTGAGTTCGCCGTGTACAGAGCTGCATTCACGTAGAACTGGTGCCATTCTTCTCGGTTGCCACATGCTTTCACCATCCGTGCGACAGCTGCCGCAAAGGCTACGTGAAGAGGCGACGTTACAGCCGCTAATATGTATATTGTTAACTATAAAAACAACCATTCATCCTTTGCTATCGGTGATATATTCCCGGTCTGCGCTCAAATAAACTGAAGCAATACTGAAAGTTGGGCTAGTAGGTGATACATAATGGGCAAAAACAGCGCGCAGACGGACGGAACGAAGAAAAGGTAAAACAAAACAAGCGCTGACTCTCAACTGGTGATTTATTGGAATATACAGATTATTTAAACACTTACGATAAACATAGTGAACATGCGCAAAAGGCTTTTTACGGTGAGGAGACTGCGCAGGCGCGACAAAAGATCAAGTCGTACAAACATACTGCTGATTAGATTATCTTCTTTTTCATGCAAAGAAAGTGATGTTTGGCTGGCGCATGACTCTCCTTTTTCGATGTAGAAGGCTTCCACGAGTTCTCTTGTCGTCTGATCACTGTGTCTGAAGAGCACTTTCGTATCACTGAACAAGGGCTTGCACGCACACGTGTGGCAGTGTGAAGGCAGGTTGGCATACGGCAGGTCTTGAAGGTTCCAGAGTGTTCTTTTAGCCGTACATAGAGGCAGCGCCCCGTTTGCCCGATGTACACTTTATTACATGATAAAAAAAATGTCAAAAAATGTGCCACCATGACCTGCAAGGACAGAATGGCGCATGGACAAAAATATGTGGCATTACGTTACGATGTTCAGGTACTACTTTCAGCGACAAACAAATTAGGAAAACTGTGCCCATTGGTCAACAAAAGGCATGAAAAACAGATGTCTAATTCTGGTGTGAGGCACAGGTACGCTTCAATGCCCTGTGCATTAGGGGTAGTGTACAAAATACCCTGATCCTGTAATAAAGTGTACATCGGGCAAACCCAAACTCACCCACCACCGCACCATAAGCGATTGGAAGCAAACCAATCCAAACCAATCCGGAGGCACAGGCTCAACCCTCATCCTGCCTTTTAGTTCTTATAGCTGAGCCCAACTGATGTCTAAAACTTCTGCACACTTTCGAGTCATGTCAACTACGTATAGATAATAAATTGAGTCACGGCAGGCAGTGCTATTTGCTTTCCAAGAAAGAAAAAGCGATGTGTGGTAAACAGGAACAGCACTTGATAAAACCCCTCAGAAAATATTCGCTGCTTCCCGCCCGGAACAGTGGTTCACCGCAAACGCCAAGAAACGGCGCGCCGGCGCTACGCTTTTGCGTGAGGTAGAGCATCAGGTAGCACAGAAAGGAAACAGGGACGATTATTCTTATACGCTATCACATCCCTCCTTATGTGCGCGTTCCGGACAACTATAGCACAAAAGAAGGCACTATTGCTGATATTTTACAGGCACAAGCGGCACACGGGGTTCAAGGGATGACTACGTATCTGTTGAAACAACGCTGAAGGGCAAGACAATAACCACTACAAGTCCAACTACGACGACAACTACTTCGAGGGCTCAACTACATCAACTACTGCTGCGACCACAGGCGTGACTACTACAAGTACCACTCCTACTACGACAACGACGACGACTACAACAACTACTACTGCCACAACAACGACAACAACAACTACTACTACTTCTACTACAACTACTACTACTACGACAACCACAACGACGACTACGACGACAACCACAACGACGACTTCTACGACCACAACATGCAAGTGTTCTTTATTGCTCTGCTGTATTATGTTAACAGGCAGCTTTGGCTACGCCTTTCATTCCGCAATATTTTAAGGAATTTTTAGGCTATTTAGATCTATATGTGACGGCTCGTAACGGGCCACCATTAAAAGGGCAACACATATGGTTCTAATAGAGTTCAATGCCGAACACTCGGGAAGCCGTCTTTAGGACGTAGGCGCGCACTCAGACAAGGCAGTCTGCTATAGACGGGCCAAATAGCAATCAGCATTCGACATACCATTGTAATGGTGCATAACCACATTAGTGCCGGCATTTCGTACAATACATAACCTTGCATACAGTAGTATCATTCAATATTTAAAACCATTTTTCGCAAACCAATTAATTCTAGGTTCCGTTGTCATTGATACTTGCTTGAGAAATGATCCCGAAAGCCTTGGCCACTTTACTGCCTTTCTTGATTTCACGGTAGCCTTGATCAGGGTGTAGGTAGCGCAAATATTGTGTTCGCTTCCTTCCATTTTCGCTCTCCATGCAAGTGACCCGTGCGACGCCCGACTTGTAGCAATCTTAAATTCCAAGTTGTCACGAGTAATGCTTGATTGATATGAACCAATATTTAGCTTCCTGGTTAACTCAATTGGTAGAGCGACCACCCCGAAAACGCATTGGTCTCGGGCTCGATACCCGCACCAGCACGGCTTTTTCGGCACGTAAAAACTTTCCTTTTTCAGCAGTTCGAATGAATTTCCTTGTGGCTGCACAGTGCTTCGAACGGATGGTTGCCTATCTCCCTTTCATGACGTAACCACGAAGCCGGTCCATTTGTTTCTCAAGTACGCAGAGTTTTCCAACATTCACTTAGGAAATACACTAAATTGATAACTGTCATATATTCGGACGCCCAAAATCAATCGCGGTAATGATATAATTCAGTTTTTTAATCACTAAAAGTAACTTATCTATTTTTAGGGATATCTGGCAATGACTTATTCTGCTGTGCGTCCTTTCTTTCCTCAGATCGACCAATAGATCCGAGCTACGTTCGAAGAGGTAAGTCATGCTTTTTTAAAGGTGGTTTTGCCAACTCGGCGGAATGACGGTTTTGCGGCGTTTGCAGACGGCCTAATATCCGTGACGCTGCCGCGCAGATGCTATCACTGCTAAAAGCCTTTTTGACCTTTTTTTGTCGTTGGCGGTAGTAAATAAAACGTAGAGTGGTCGCAGACTCCTACTCATCTTAAAATTTCTTTTACCTTTACATTTGCCTTGTGCTTTTTAGACCTGCGTGGTCTTCTGTGTCACTCCCATGCTGACGGCTTCCTGGGAGCTGTGATACCAAGCAGCTGCGACTTCGTCATGGTCGACGTGCCACTTCTGCCACCTCAGCGACATCCCTTGTACTCGTACATGACGACCATCAGATTCAAATCAGGTATTGATAAGCAACGGCAAGCTAACTACATAATCAAACAAAAAGGTAATTCGGATGCTCAGGCGATCTTTTTAAGTCAAGGCAGATGACGTATTAATTAAATATAGATACCTTCAAGCTTCGCAAGGGTTAATCAAGAAGCGAGGAGGGGCAGAGGGAGAGGGTGCAGAATGCTTGTGGACGTGTGAGTTCTAATCGAATTTTCTGGAGCATGCAAACTCATATTCTAGCGACCACTTGACAGCGTGCCATGCCTGGAAACAGTAAGGCAATTAAACACAATGAATAAAGCATAGGCTCTTCGGCCAAAAGAAAAAGCGAACATGCGGCTTTACTACAGTCTTATTTCAACCACTTTGAAGGAAGGCACAAAACATTGGGTCAGGAACGGAATCAGGTTCAGGAATCCGCAGGCCGCTGGTGCGTTACACGGGAAAGACAACCGCATGATGTTGGGGACGAAGTGCAATAATGCTCCATACAGTATGTTTTCGAAGAACGGTAAAGAACCCAAACACCCGAAATCGCTTAGCCCAAGCTTTGTTACATCCTATACATATAGTATATTTGTGTGTTCAACATGTTCATCCAGAAGCAATAATGTATAAGACAGGCATCAGGCAGATCTCTATGAAAACAGCCGTTTGGGTAGTTATTTCCGGCTCGTCGTGCTTTAGTAGTATACCTTTGCGACAAATATTAAATTGTGATGCTCTTTATTTTTAACCCAATTGCGCTAAAGAGCTTGTTTCACCGAAATTCCGGAGTCGTTGTAGGCGTCCATTGCGAGCGAAAAATCGACATTGTCCATGAGCGAAAAGTCGAGATAAATACACATGACTAAATCATCAAGATAATCGTCGCTCCGAGTGAGAAACGAACGTGGGCATTCTGATCGGCAAGCAGGTATTTTACCACGTAACCACATCAGTACTTAAAACTGCTTCATAGAAAACACTAACATGATGTCATGTGCTGGGGGGAAGTCTCCCTAACGCATGTAATATTGCGTAGCAGAATCGTAGAATCTCATCAGGCGTCAAAACACGTGAATTGTGCAACGAGTGGGTGGTTTAAACCTGCCCAACCATTGCAAAGTGTGCAGCTGCGCAGGAGTGAGGGGCGCTTTACGGACGCGTAGTAGGGTACTTCGCCAATTTTCAAAAGGAAGAACTATGGCGTAGTAGGCACATCGGAACTGCACTTGCAGTAGGTATTCGAGAACAGTTTGAAACGACCAGTGTTACACGCACCAACGTTCCTTTCCTTGCGGGGCACGGTTGAAGGTGATACGAACGGGGCCCGATTAACGCTACCGCGTTCTACTCTTGAAGGCGAAGCTCAAGCGGCCTCCACGTTTTTGCGATGCGCACGCGTCTATGCTCATATAAAGCTGGTTTTGCGTCAGGGGCTCGGCTATCGTCGTTCATCGTCGGCACACACCGCCACTTAATCACGACTGGAACAGAACAAGTAAGGCAGCAGCAACATTCATGCACGACTTAAACATGGGCGTGCGTCTTCTAGAACCGCGCTATAAGGGTTTACATGTTTCTTTTCTTGTTGTGGGCTTCTAAGAGGTCATAAGATAAAGCAGTGTTGTAAATCACTAGTCCCTACCATCTCTTCTACAGCTATCGTACCATGTCGCAAATGCTTTAGTCGCCAACTCTACATGCGCATATTCCCATCCCATTGTTTGTTACGGTGGATTTCAGCTCATCTCCAAGGGCACATATTCCAGCACGTGAAAACTTCACCAGACGCTGCGCTCCTGCTCGTGGTCGAACGAAGTGTGCTGCGCAGTACCGCCTTTAGTCCACAAGCCGTCATCAGGGGCCTCGTCCAGAAGGTGGTCGACATGAAGGGTCACGGCATTGTGCTCAGCGACCACGAGATTACGGATGCCGACACAGCAGACATATTGGCAGATTCCCAGGTACGTTGATATGGCCGGCAAGCTGGTATTCTGCTATTACATTACACCAGAAGACATCTACCAATTTTCATTCCATCAATGCGTATAGTATTGTCTTTGTTCAAGTGTCATTATCTCCATCCACCAAAGTGACCGGCGACTCGATGATGCTCCGCCGTCGTTGTGAATAGCGCCAAACGTTTTAACTTCCTGACTAGCATACCGGGAAGATTTTTAGAGGCATTTCACTCCGCCTGTTGAGGCAGCCGCATGTGGTGTAGTGCTGTGAGCATCTGTCTTCGGTACTGGAGGTCCGGAAGATCCAATACAGTCGCCGGAAAATTTTAGTTCGTGCTTATGAAGTGTATGTATAAATCATGCGTTGACGTGAATCGTGATTATACATACCTTTTAAACAGCCAATGATAGCTAACCAAATGGTATGAGCAGTTAATGCTCGAAATGGTTTAGACGGCGTTTGCACAGGACGACATAGGCTGTGAGATGTCTGGTTCGTTTCAGGAGGCGGACTAGGACATGAGAAGTTCTAGGTGTTCTTTACCATCATTTTTTAAACTATCTTTTATTCTGCAAATTTTCATTAACTTCGTCTACGGCTCAACTTGGATCTATGTTGTTGGATGGCAACTAAAATTACTTAACCTAGCGTCGTATTTCATTTTTTAACATGAAAGTGTTTATGCCGGGATCCACCAAAATTCAGTGACGTATTTCCATCACGACAATAACGTCGAAAAACTGCGCACGACCAGATGGCAAAAAAAAAAAGTTCCGTCAATGGGCGTCGAACCCACGACCGCTTGGTCCGTGCCACGGTCACACAACGTGAGGGCTTTCCAAACGTGCCCTTTTATATCTCACACTTTCCATTCATAGTTCTGTTGGTTGGCGGGGTGGTGTCGCCCTCTGGGAGCTGTAAAATGAAGTAATTCATCACTGTGGCCTCCGCGATTAGCTCTTGCAACCCATCGTGGGCTACGTGTTTCTACACGTCCGTGTCCTTTCAGCGCGTTTTCAATAGAAGTGCAATTTTGTCAACGCCTCAACACACCGCGAGGTGGCGACCTTAGCCCAAACCTCGGCCCCGCTCATAGCATCCATCCATACCAAAGTTAGCTCTGGAACGCGTACCTGCCTCACCTCACTGTAACCGCGTTCCCCGAACCGCTTTCCGATCCGTGTGACATCCTTCTCCTACAAAGGGAGCGAGGGAGCGACGAAAAGAATATGGCCTTCCACATAAAGACTTGGGATAGCCAACAAAGCAGGGATTGGGGACGCATACAAACCAACAGCTTTCCCAATTTGTATACCACCTACGCAAAACATATCCCACAAGATTTAGAGAAACCTGTGCGTGGTGTTCAGACACACCAGCACTCAGCGACATAACAGGGGAGTGCACCGAGAGGCCCGCACACATAGAGAGCCCACACATTACTAAGCTGCCGCCCATGTTTCACAGGCAGTGTGAGGCATGGCTTACGGACGAGAACAAGCAGAGCCAATTAGCTTTGCTTGAACAGGCCCAGCGAGCCGCTCGTGCCAGCGGAAGCCCTAGACTGAGGACCCGACCATGACTGCCTGCATTTACTTTTAGATGCGAAGCAGCTATTTGACTAGGCTGTGTAACGCTGTCCCTCCGTGCGTATGGACGAACGCGCCGCAACGCGCGCCCCTCGCCGCAGGTGTTGGAGCGGTGCCAAGTAGGTCACGCCGCTGCTGCGCGTTGATGTCACGCTCCCCTCGCAGTGCGCGCTGACGTCACTCTCTCCCTCGCCTGCCGCGCGCTCGCCGAAGCGCCCGCAGCTGTCCGCTTGACGCGCAACGACAAGACCTACGCCAGCCATCGCTTCAAACGAATCTTCCAGCGCTCACCGCAGCACCCGCGTTAGCGCCGTTCAACCCGTGACGCCACCCGTGCGCAACGCTGCTGCTTCGCATCCCATCATGGGTTCCCTTTGGGAAGATGGTGTAAATTTTTTTATTATTTTTTTTCTGAATAAAGTTTCTTCCCCGTCCTCCTCCCCGCTTACACTCGTCCCAAGAAAAATAGCGGCCGGGCCACAGGGGCGACACGATACGCGTAGCGTTTCCCTTTAGTCGGGCCGTGGTGTTCACACCAGGTCTGACCATATGGAGCTGACGAGCACAATGCATGCAATGGGCGTTCACGATCACGTCTGCTAAAATTTGCAACGTTACGCGCTGCGAAAATGGGTCAAATTTGAAGCTGCACGCTGCTTGGCCCTTTTTCTCGCGGGCGCTTGCCCAGAGGAGGAGGGGATGACGTACGAGACGGTAATGGCCCTACGTAGTTGGTAGTGTTGTGACGTCGCTCCTCTACGTAGACAACCTGTGGTTCTCATGGCGCCCCCAGTAGCACGTGACACTGCGATAATTATTTGACGCGACATGTGTAGTTTGTGTAATTTGTTGCTTGAATAGATGAATAAAACTTGAGAGCAATAAAAAAAACACACACAAACGGAATATGTGCGCGTTTTCTTTTTTTAATTTTTACTGTGAAGCGCAGCGAGATGCGAGACTAATCTGCCTCCGTTTCGCATGCGTTCGTACTCTCGCGCTTTGCGCATCGTGCAGGCGCCACCCTTTACGACGAACCTGATTTTATACCGCGTTACAGCGCTCATTAGGCTCATTTATCCTCCAGCGTCTAACTAAATGTTCATGCGGCACTGGCTGATGATACCGCTAGTCTCGCGTCCGTACAAACGTCGCAGCTTTCATGCTCAGCAATAGGTTGAAAGCCAAGTGATCGGCGAGCGCGCATTCGGCATAGCTTGCAGAGATAAAGCGCAGAAAACGCCGACACAACACCGCTCACGTCTCGGGGGCTCGGGCTGGTTCGGGCACATCATGCGCTCGTGACCTTGTGTGCGCATGACGTGTTCATGCGTCGCTCGCGTGCCGAAGAGGGCACGGAAGAGATTTGGCTTGCGAAGGCTACACGGGCCGAACGGCAAAGATTTCAATCTCGCCTGCTCGCATCATATAGTTTCGCGCCGCTTCAAAACATTGGGTTTCCTCAGCTTCTAATGGACCGATTTGAAAAATTCTTGTGGCATAATGCTCTTTATTGGGCGCGCAATAAATCCAGTGTCTAACTAAAATTTGCAATGTCAACTAGTGAGGGGCCCTTTAACATGCCGTGGAATGGCGACCTTAGCCCAAGTTCGCCATCCACTTTGCGACGCCCTTCTGGCTGTCACACCGATTTTTCTGATTACGCTGCCACCTCAAGCTACTACAGCTACCACAATGGTTTTTTTTAATCATTGCTCAAGGACGTTAGTCGTCATGATGGAGATGTGCCACTAGGCGTCAACGTGGGTGCATCCACGTGGACGCCTATAGCTGCCAAACACCAATAGACATTGTGCAAACTCTCTCATATCAATATGCAGTAAACATTCAATTACTTATGTAAGGACACGCTTTACTTTCGTATTATAATGATTGCTAGAACGGAGGGATTAAGCACATTTTTTTTACTGTTGTGCTTGCTTTTATTCTGCACTGGATCTTATGTCTTTATTTGTTTATTAACTGTTCTTCATTTCTTTTGCCCGCACGTCACTCATCGTGTGGGGCTGCCCAGTAATGGAGCCGTCATTCTGTGTCTGTTTGTACGTGGTGGAAATAAATAGTCGATATTATTTAATTAAAAATCATCATTTGCACCGACATTCCACCAGTCGCATGTCTACAAGGTCGTCGACAAGCATAGGTCGGCAAAACTTGTGGAGCTCACTCAGACTCACTCATCAAATGTGTTTTGCGCTCAGGGATCACTCGGACTCAGACTCACCAAACTTTTCCAGCGTCGGACTCAGGCGGACTCACAATCATGAAAATTTTCTTCAACCGGACTCACTCGGACTCAAACTCATCACAACATTACTCACCCGGACTCACTCAAACTCAGACTCATGGCTCGATCTGAGTCTGAGTGAGTCCGAGTGAGTCGACTCATGCGTCTGTAAGCCTAAAATTAGCTTTTCGACCATGGTGTCAATGCACATTAACACCAATATCTCACGTAATCGGTGCACTTCTTGGCGCCTTTTGATATAGTACCTTCGATACGAGTTATGAGGGCTCGCAAACCAGTAAGGTCATTTTTATTGAAAGAGATGACAACGTAAGATATATTTACCAAGAACTTCCCTGGAAGAGTTGGCGAGCAGGGGGTGGTCAAGGCACCCCCCTACGTAATTCGCGCCTCTGATCAATAAATATTGAAATGATGTATGAACGATACTGCTTTGGAATACGTGTGAGTTGACTTGAGTAAAAACGTGAATCCTAGCAAGCCTGATAGTAATGCTGATAGGACCATAGGTCGGCGAAAGAAAGTGAAACTCACTCAGACTCACTCAAGAAATATATCTTGCGCCTTGGACTCACTCGGACTCAGACTCACCAAAATTTTCCTAAGCCAAACTCACTCGGACTCACACTCACGAAAAAGTTTTTCAACCGGACTCACTCGGACTCAAACTCACCAAAATATTACTCATCCGGACTCACTCAAACTCACGGCTCGATCTGAGTCTGAGTGAGTACGAGCGAGTCGACTCATGAGTGAGTTCGCCGACCTATGTCGACAAGAGACGCAAAAACATGGGGAATTGTCGTTGAACATCTGGCAAGGTTTCCGAAATCGCTACCATGAGTTGGAGTGCGTGTGAGAAAATTTCGCGATTAGAGGCAGGCGTCACGCGCGTCGACCTCAGTCATTTTTTTCTGATGGATTGTGGAGGACAAATGGCGAAACAAAGGACATTCGTTTCATTACGCGACAAGAATCGCAATTTTCCCATTAAAAGTCACCGGACCCTTCGAAGGTAAATATATACGCTTCAAGAGCCGGAATGATCATAAAACCAGGCAGTTTTTGAGCCTGTTGAACGCACTCTACCCAATATCGGAAACCAATCGATAAGCGCTCTCATCATTTTTTTTTTTTGTGCATAAGCAATTTGTTGCCCATATTCCTTGGAAGCATTAAGGTGAGTGAACGTAATTTCCGAGAGAAACGCATAGAATTGTAGAAAGCGGCCAATGGGTTGGGAAAGCGGCCCATAGTGATCGCGCCACGGTTCGCGCTGTATTTGATGTGAAGTCGTGTATAGGATTTAATTTCTTGCACTGAGTGCGCAAACCAAGACAATGCTGTCATGACGCGTACTGGCGGAGACAGGAAGGAAATAACGTCCTTTGAATTTAAGCCTTACTTGTCCGTACTTTAATTGTCAATGACTACATCATGAAGGAGCGACTTACGCCTATCGATATGTTCACTTGCGACGAGGCAAAAAACAAAAAAAAACAAAAAAAAAGAAAAAAGAGTGACGCATTACGTAGATAGCGTACGCGATCTGTTTCATCCAATTTTCTCGTTGTCTCGTAGACCCTGTCCGACGAGGTTCAGACGCATCACGGTCTCATCAGATACGACGTGTTCTCTGGAAATCGTTCGGCGTTAAGAGCCATGATGCTGGACGTAGCCAGGTACGAAAGAGCTGGTTTTGGCTGGTTGGGGGGTTCTTCACTGTCTGATCTATACAGGCTCGTCCACTCTGGGGGTGAACACGGCACAGCTTGGGTGGGCTCCGCGGAGGGCCACTGAATCCGGCGCGGCTGCGCATTGAACCGAAGCGGCGCACGCGCACAGGGCACTGACACATACTCTTGATGTATTTCTCAGAAAAGAAGAGCGGCGCGCTCCAGCTCTGTAGCTGACAACTTGATGCACCCTGTGCGCCTGCGGCGCTTGGCTAGGATTCGCGGCCGTGCCGGATGCACTGACGCTGCGCGGAGTGCGGCCCCGCTGTGCCATTTTCATCCTGAACGAGCCTGTACGAATCGCAGCTACTGTTATGCTAACTGCATCTACAGCCATGAACACTGCAAGGCATTTTCCCTAGATATATTTTCGGAACGTTTGTCGGGCTTGGAATGCCATGTATTATGCTGGTGCTAGTATAAGAGAAGTCTCTGAACGTATTTAGCCATTGTTCTCCTTCGAAGACCTTTTACTATCATTGAGTGTGGCTTTTATTCGTGTTAATTATCGCGGAAGTAGCAGTATTTATATAAGCCGCACGCTTAAGGGTTAAACTGGTATTTTGAGTGCTTTCCAAATATGCAACACGCCATAAATTATACATTACATATCATATGTTGTAGGAAGAGTTCTCCAGCGACGACAATTGATCAGTACCAACGTACACACATACGTATAGTATCCCGGAAAACGATATCCTAAATGCTTCTTTATTGTTTAGTTAAGATTTCTAATTAACCAAGTAATTACTACGCAAACATAGTGTTCCTAGCAGAAGTGGATAGCTGACTGATCATATCATATACCTGATAACCATATATTCCACAAACTGTGCTTTCCTGTATTTGAATCAAGGTTTGCTGCAACGCCCCGTGGAGAGCCATGCAGCAGGTGTTTGTCAGACTGTCCCGGAAACCAAAGCTTAAATATACCCTATGAATTCTTTGATAGTGAAAGGCTTAAAAACTAGAAATGCCGCTATTTATTGTGTTCCAACTGGTACATATTTATTTATCGTGACTGATTACGTTACTGACTTACCGCCAGGTAATTGATGAATTTTTTTAGTTACCCGGTGTTATTGTTTTCTTTTCCGGTGCATTGAGACCTAAAAGCGATAAAGATTAGCTAGCGCATATTTATTTACATTACATATCATATGTTGTAGGAAGAGTTGCACAACATATGTGCACAACATACGTGCACGATCATTTCAATTTTTTTGTGTGCATTTCATGCACACATTGTTTGCACTCTTTAGGCAGCCATCAGTCACCTTCGTGTACCGGATGTCGGGAATCAGCCGCACGTTTACGCACTTGTACTTCGACAACTTCTATTCGAAGAGAATGAACGAAGAGAACTTGGTGAGCTTTTACTATCCTTATTTTTCTACATTTCCTTGCTACATGTGAAGCTCAAACGGCATTAAGTGCTGCTTCGGGGAAGTCAAAGCTTCTTTAGACAGCACCATCTATAGCACACGCACTGCTGACCTGTCCTCACAGTGCTGTGAATAATTAAATAGCTTAAGTGTGGCTACTTACGAATCACACTTACTTGTTTCAACGAGCAACCGATGTACTATAACGCACGTGTCGGGTCCGCCAATGTTGAAATAAAACAGCTTGTAAAATCTGGTTCCACATTCTGGGTCTCCACGGCCTGCCACATCCGTATTGTTAAGCCCTGGATTACAACCGCAACATTTCTATTGTGAGGCGAGTTCCGACTCCTCCCTGACCTGACTTCAAGCACCTACAGAGCTGTCGTAGCCTGGCATACCAGTCAGTGTCTTAATGACTAGCTACGACAGGCTAATTCCTAACACTTTGTCAACATATTGTTAATATATGCACGTATAAACAGCAGCATTCAAGGTTGGCTGCAATGAAGCGTTTTGTAACGGTCTCTCGAGATCATCATGTTTGAAAATGAATCACTGCAATTTTTATTTGTTCGAACAATCCTGATAACCCAAATACCACGTCAATGCTGGAAATTAAAGCAGCATTCTTCTACCCTGCAAGTGAAGGGAAGATGCGATGGGTAATTATTGAGGTCCTTACTTTACACTGTTGACCTCGACCCAATCTCTGTCCGTGTACATAAAGCTATTCGAGGCACTATATCAGCGACGGGAGTTAATATTGATATAACAGGGCCGGTTCCGTATCCCGACATCGTGTGTAGAGGCCAAGAAATATTATACGGCGTGTCCAAGGCGAGAAAGATGGCGCAATATTCCATGCTCAGCAGTGAGTTCCTCTGCGCTTTGAAGATTGCTGGACCCGTGAGTTTATATTTCTATTCTGCAAGTGCAGCCTTCTCGGAGAGTGCTAGATAAATCTATCAGGGTTGGGACCGTGAAGGTACTAAGCTCGGCAGCACTGTGATTACGCAAAAAACACCATACCAACTCACATTGCGTTAATGTGGTTGTAGGCTTTTTTTTTTTTTTTTGTACGTGCATCTCCGTTTATATATACATTGGCATTAAATATACATTCGCGAAAAATTACACATTTTAGATTCGAGGTCGTATCAGCTCGAAGTATACCGACAGTAAAAGCACGTTATAGGCGCGTTATCGCTTGTGTAGTCATGTTTGAGGGTCACTGCTGTTGCCTCCTTAACGGTTTCATTTCTCACCATTCAATCACACATTTTAATGCATATGTGCCTCCTCAAAACGTTATATGTTCACCAGCTTCATGTCGAGATGCGAGGAACGCTTCTTTCTGCGAAGCTGCAGTCTATTCGTAGATCGGTAGTAGGAGTCAGTTCGACACGGTTTCACTTTGACTTCGTATGCAATATCGAATCTAGGCGTGGCATCTGGGAAAAGGAGAGACGGGGTGGGTTTAGGTGTTTAGGAAATGACGCCACGCAAACGATAATATTTGTGTCGAGAAAATAGCGCGTCGGCATACGTGAAATCTTCAACGCATAGATTTGAAAGCCTGAATAGCAGGACTGCTGGTTCTCCCAAGCCCCGCCAGCGACAGGGCCATCTATCTTGCATTATGCCTCCCACATGGATGCTCTCTATATGGTTCCGGTTCGGCAAATTGTACTTTTTTCCTTTATATATAATTTTCTTATATCGTAGATTCACAAGGGTGAATAGGTACATCTGGCAGTCTCATCTTTTGCCCAATAGCAAGAAAAAAAAGATCTTCAGTAATATTTTCAGCTACGTGAAGGACTCCTATCTTTCACCATTTGTAGCGGTGCAATACACTATATATTATTAAAGTGAAAAAAGTTTGTAAATTCCAAAGTGTGTTCGGCGAAAGCGTGTGTCCATTGAGACGGGGTCGGTAAGAATGGAACGCGACGCGCGTCTCCCTTCTTGCATGAGTGGGCGGATTGTGGCCTGTCTACAGGGGAGACGCGTGCGCGTGGGAACCATCCGACTGACTGAACTGCTGCAACGAGACGCCTGACGAAGGAGCGCTGCCGCGTGCGCCGCTGCGCCATCACATGATTTCTGAGAGTGTGTGAGGGACCGATGCCACAGCTGGCGCCGTTCCAGGGCACGGGCGGACGGACGGACGGACGAAGCCAGTAATGGCTTTCGCCTTAAAGGGGCCCTGCAACACTTTTCCAAGTAGCCATGGAATAGATTCACTAAAGAAGCTTATTGCCTTACGAATTCACCACCGCAAAAATTTTTGGAATCCGTCCAGTACGAGTGGAGTTACAAAGATTTCTCACACGCTGCAATTGCATTCTCTCTTCTCTCGTCCCGTCGAAAGCGCTGGAAGCGAGGCAGGGAGGGATGGCACGGGGAAAGAAAATACGTCACGCGCGCCTCGTGATCTTGAGCGCTTTTTCTCATTTTTTTTTTTCGAATACGCGAATTTTCATTGCGATCGCGCGCGCACGCGTGGACAAGTCGCGGCCTCCCGCGGCGGCCTCTGTAACTGCCGAGCGCGCCATGCTCAAATCAGCCAATGGCTGATACAGTGTCGGTGACGAGTGATTTTTGAGTACGCAACGTCATTTGTCGAGAGAAGAGAAAGCAATTCTTAGCTGACTTTGAGAATTTATTGTGAATTCCACGCCGTGTGCTGCGCTATAATATTTGGCTCGCGTGTTCTCGAGAGCCTGGACTACCGATCGGCAGTGTTTTCTGAGCATGCTCAAAAAGTGTTGCAGGGCCCCTTTAAGACAGCTGACAGCCTCACCACAGCCGATGTAGCCAGCGCAGTGGGCTGTCATTGGTTGAATCTAAGTATGGCTTAACAAAAATATCTTTCGCAGGCCGGCTTGAGCGGCAGGTTATGAACGTGTAGGTCCTTTTGATATTTATTTAATTTATGATACCCACTATTTCACCCTTCCTCTGTTGAGGCCACTAAGCCATCCTTGTTATTGAATTTGATTGTCTCTCTCTGGGAGCTGTGAACCGTGCTGAATGTGTTCTTCAGGATTTTGAAAAGACAGCCACGGTCGCGAGATGCTTGATACTCTCACACAAGAAGGCAGTGGGATTTTTTTGATTTCCTTTGTCGTCTACTGATGATTGACTGAAGCTTGAATAAACATTGAATTGAATTGAATTGTGGTATCTCCGACGAAGCCTACGAAAGGAGACGCATAGTTATGATTGATAAAGTTATTTGCTGTGGCGGCGGACTATTTTCTATTAATTTGATGCTTTCCAATGAATGTTCACAGTTGTTAGTAGTGCGCGTCCCGTCTGTCTCACCTTTCTGTCCTGTTTATGGCGCCTTACTTTATCAAGTGTGCATCACGAACTGGGCCAAACTTGTAATCTTTTAATGCCTCTATGAGTTTTTCAGACCTTTCCGCATGCGTAATTCTGCGGAACCAATTCATTTTCTCTCAGTGGATAACCCCGGCGAACACATCTATAATCAGGCCCCAGCCCTAGAACAGCTCTGCCGTTAAAATTTCAACGTTTACTATTGCTCATGCACATAGGTCAGCAAAAAATTGGAGCTCACCCAGACTCACTCAAAGATAACTAGGGCTCATTCGGACTCAGACTCACCAAAATTTCCTCAGCTGGATTCACTCAGACTCAGACTCACTAAACGTTTTCTCAATCGGTCTCACTCGGTCTCAGTATCACCAGCGCATTACTCAGCCGGACTCACCGAGACTCACCGAAGTCACGGCTTGACCTGGGTCTGAGTGAGCCTGAGTGAGACGACTCACGAGTCCGTTGGCGTAAAATTACCTTTTCAGATCATGGTGTCAAGCTCTTTTACGCCGATATGTGACATAATCGGTGCTCTACGATACGCCCTTTGATCCTGTACCTTCAGATAGGTGTTACCACTGGTTTCAATGCAGTAAGGATATTGATGAAATACGACTCACACGCGATATTTTCGATGAATAAGTTTCCGTGGACGAGTTTGCGGGGGGGGATGTCATGGCATTTCCCCCCACCCTCCCCCAACTCATACCTGCGATCAATAAATATTGAGGTGGCGCATTATTGCTAGAGATCTGTGTGAATTGGGTTGAGTATAAACGTAAGCCGAGTAATGCTGAATATGGTTAGATAGGAGTCATACATCAGAATTTTAGGCACGTTGAAAACGTTCGCTTCAATTAACCTTGCTAATACAGCTGGCGTCACGACGTTTGATTAAAATCGAGTCATTTTGATGTGTTCTCGGTGATTATAATAGCGCGCCAAATAATAAGTGGACCTTGTCCTAAGAAAACGCGTCGGTAGGATAAAAAAAAAACAGCATTCCAGCTGTTGTTTTGTGGTCCAAATATGTATAGGTAGTGATGCCGAACTATCGGTAAATGAACTATCCATAGTATCGATAGGTTTTTAAACTATCGATAGTGTAAAGAAGCTATCGATAGTACTACTATAGATGGACTATCGATACTATCGACAGTGCAATCAATAGTACCAACAGGAGCATTGCTGCCGAGAGTATGATCAATAGCGCTGTGAATAATTCTGCTGAAGTTGGGTGGCGATATATTAGCAAATAATTTTCGATAACCTACTATCAGCAGTACTCAGTTCGCTTAATTTATGAGCAATCTTCTGGCCAAAGAAATAAATTATTGCCGCAATAAAAAAAACCGGAATATGTCCATAAATAAATTCATTTTCAAAAGTAACCAGTTACACCTTGCAATTAAAAACTGATCTTTTGATTTATTTATTTTAAACTCGCAAAATGCAATATAAGTTTGAAGTTGTGCAGTTCCGCCACATGTAGCGGCTTCCTTTCTGCTAAATCTGAACAGTTCAGCTCAATATTCACGTGTCAGTCAATCATTCTGCTGAAGGAACGCAAGCATGTCAACATTTTTGCCCTTCTGCCTGCTCCTGCTGCTCCACCATACACTACGATGCACTCGGAGAATCAAGTTTATGGTGCAATGAGTTCGCGCGGTTCATTTTATGCTATCGATAGTACCATGAAACTTACTATCGATAGCGCTATCGATGGTTTCTTCTGCCATCGATAGTTCTGCGTCACTAATTAGTCAAACAGCTCACACTTTCAAATGCGTGGCGTGCGATGTCAGTGCACGTTAAAGAACACCAGATGGTCGAAATTTCCGGAGACCTCCACTACGGCGTCTCTCATAATCATATCGTGGTTTTGGGACGTTAAACCCCAAAATATTATTATTATCAACTGTGTGGCAACAATATTATTGACGCTGATGTTGCCAAGCTCAAACCGCACCAGTGACGCAACCATAAATCTTGCCAAGTATGCGCGTGCCTGCTGGCATATTCGTGCAATGCCACGCGAAAGTTAATTGATACGAACACGCACGCATAAGAAAAACAGACAGAGGCTGGCAACTACTGGATGGTAATAACGGTTTCCAGCTCGATTTCTGCTTCCAATGTCTCCGAAACGTCTAGAGGCAGAAGCCCCAGTGTTACACCAACAATGAACATGCCATGCACAAGCAGGAGAAAAACTGAGTGACGCTTCACTACATGAACGTTCGTGAGTGACGCTTCACTACATGAACGCGGGCGAAGCGCGAGCGAGTGGGTGCTGCCTCCTTGTGCATGACCTGTAGAAATCTGTAAAAACGCTTTTTATGTAACTGGAAATACCGTATATGCGTGATCTCTTCCTCCGGAGTGAATTATAATGGATCACCCAGCACACCCAACACAGTCTTGTGTCCAAGAAAATAATTAGTTGGCCGCATAACACACGCTAAGAAACTTGGCATCTAGCTTTAAACATGATACGAAGGCAGGTTTTCCCAGAAGCAGTTATAGCGCCCGATGTGCTGACCAGAAGCAAATCACACCTGTCCTACATCTCGGAGAAATTTCGGATGCTGACGTAAGTCTGTTAAGATCACTAACTTTGGTCGTTTTTGATACCTACGCCGTTATTACCAAGGTATGAGAGCAATAAAAAAAATTGCTGAAGTTGAACTGTTCTAAACCAAGTTATCATGTGCAGAGTGCACGTTTGGCTTGGTTTTGCAAAGACGGTGCACGCAAGTGACGGCTGCAGTAGCTTCGTTTTTGGCACGCTTCCACGCTCGGCAAGCTTCACTACAAAAAGTGGTAATCTGGCCTCCATCCGGCGTGTCAGCCGGCAATAACCTTGCCTTTGCTTGAGATTTCGCAGTCTGCCGTACAGCTTCACCTGCAGAATGATTGGATTTAGCCTGTCATTTGCGCTGAGGCGAAGGCACAGACGGCCCAGCCGGCGCGTATTCCGGGGCGAGATTGAACGACAGGGCGCCGGCGAAGCAGCTGGTTAAAAAAGGACCCCTAAACCACCAAGAGACGCTCGCGTGCTCCTTTCCGTGCTTTTCCGCTCTCCCCAGTGGCCGTCGTCACGTCACCTGTTTGATGAGGTGACGCCACGAGCCACAGACGCTGTCTCGTGGGCGAACAAGTGCCCGTTTGGTCTGCTAGCAGGTGCGCGCGCTCCCTGCTCCATCTCCTCGCACGTCGATGGGGGAGCACTCAGAGATGCGAAGAGACGAGCCGACATGACAGGGTAGCGAAGGAGAGAGTGGATTGAGAAACGGACGCGTTTTGATCATCGAACGCGTCTAACTCGGCTAGCGCCTCAGGTATAGCGTTCGCTGTAGACTCGTGCACAGCTGCAAGGCCACAACTAAATTTTCACATCCTGATCCCGCCATCAGACACAA
>JALIZH010030622.1:0-16194 GCA_030522465.1 Rhipicephalus appendiculatus | reverse complement strand
ACGATACCTCAGCGTTCGTTACTGGTTCGTTACCTCAGCGTTCGTTACTGGATAAAACAAGAGGAAGAGCTTCGGTCTACAAAACAAGGATCGTGGTGCATTTCGCGGGCCTAAACAAGGAAAGTTTCCCCTTGTGGGAGCGAAGTTCTCGAATATGTTAAGTGGCTCCGCAGTCAAGGCATTCCTGCCACTGATTTCAAGGCCAGCAGGGGTTTCGCAGCGAGTTGTAATGCCCGCAAAATTTCTGCTCTTAAAACTCCCGCGATTTTTTTTTTCCCGCGTAATGAACCCTCCCCCCAAATTATCGTCAACTTTTCTGAAAAAAGGTGGGTTCATTACGTGAGTAAGTACGGTACATACCGTATTTACTCGCATAATAGGCGCACTCGCATAATAGGCGCACCCCCCAGTTTGGTCGCGAGAAATCAGATTTTTTTTTATTTCCGCGCATAATAGGCGCACCCTGAACTTGGCCGTGATCAGTAGTTCGGTAACGTATTTGCACGGTTGAAATTCGACGCCCTTTTACGTTAACTGTGAAGCGAGGAAAAAGAAGAAAAAAGACCGCGGCAGCGCTGCGCCAGCTGCGCGGGCTCGCCGAGTGAGGAAGAAGGGCGGTTGCCCAGGCGTCGGAGTACCGGCGCCGGCGTGACTCCGGCCGCTTGCCGGCCGCGCGCGCTCCGCATGGAACGTGCGATCGCGTCCTCATCAAGTGCGCTTTGAGTTACCTGTCGGGAAAAGCGTCGTCGTTATCACCTTTGCTACCTCGTCCGCAAATTCAAAAGCTTTTCGGCTTTCCGACGCGAGCTTTCGCCTTTGCTGTCACTACGCAGACTTGCACAAGCTCGGCGCACTTATGTCGCCGTTGATTTCCCGGCCGCGAACCTAAACATCGTATCACGCACGCTGCTCATGTGTCAGTGCTTGAGTGCGATCTTTGCGACGCTGAATCTTCGTGTTGCCTTGTACAAACTTCCCGCGACAACATGCCGAACCAACGTTGTGCCGAACCGTAGGCTAGGCCTAATCAGCGTTAGTTGCTTTTCGGTGGCGGTCGCGGGCGATCAAAGTTGCTGTTTTGTACGGAATCTACGTAACTCTTAGCGGTGGCTCTACTTGAAGGAAAGGGGGGCATGAATGGCGCTTGTAACACTCGAATGGTGGTTCGCGATTCGATGTCTTGGATATGGGGCGCGATCCCGTGATATCGAACGATCGGCACCGCGTTCAGCGCACAAAATTTCGGTCGTGATAATGCGGATAGGCGCTTCCTTTTCGTAGTTTTTTTTTTTTCCGCGTTCATTTTGTTGGCGACGCGTGTCTTTCGATGTTAATTGGAAATTTGAATGCTTGGAAGCACACCGCATCGCATGCCTCGATTCTCGGACACGCGAGACTGCATGCTCAACACGTTTAGCGCTAGTGTAGCCTATGAAGAAGGTTGTTTCGGCTGCAGTGCGGATATTCGTGACTTCGGCGACTTACGTTATCAGCGGTCTGTGCTGTAGTCTGAAATAAAATTTTCGGAAATTTTACCCCGCGTAATAGGCGCACCCCAAACTTGGAGCCAGATTTTCTGGAAAAAAAAGTGCGCCTATTATGCGAGTAAATACGGTACATTAAAAAATTGATATTTTTTTTCCCGGGGATTAAAGTGCGGGGGTGGGTTCTTATGCAAGTAAATATGGGTTTCACTGCAGTATTCAGTGAATGCTGCCTCTTACTGCATAAAGGAAATTGAATTGAATTGAAAAGGGGAATTGCAGTGCCAACTTATAAGCCAGTGGCACATGCACAGTTTTGGCATAATGATTCCTCTTTATACAAGATAATGCAAGATTAGGCAACCTTATGAAATGTTTCTACTGTAGACTCTCATTAAATGGAATCTGAAGGGACTGGAAAAATATGTTCCATTTAACAGGAGGTCTGTTTGCTGAGCAATGAACCGGGGTGCAGAGTACAAGTATGTACGAAACCAATCATATCAGAGGCAGTTGTTCTCTTTAAGCTGCACTTCTTTTTAAGAGTTTTCTGTTTACTGCGAGTCCATTGTATATGTATTATTTGCATATTTTTGTAATGGTCGCTTTGTATACTTTTTCTTTGTCTGTCTGGATAATAATATTTGCCTTGTGCACTACGTGAGTGCCTTTTCTACAAGGATCGAGTTGTGGGTCTGCAGTCTGTTGTGCTTTATTTATTTTTTTTTTATATACAAATACCTCACAGGCTCCAAGTAGGAGCATTATGGGAGGGGGACTATACAATATTTTTTTTATCAAAAACACAGAACAAGGAAGAGTAATTCAAAAGCCAATATACAATGTATAATAACAACTACAACAACTATACAATAATTTTTCACCAAAAACGCAGAACAGACAAAAGTAATTGAAAAGCCATGTGTACAAGTGCTAAATGTGAGAGCTAACATACAGTAATAATATGAAAGTTATGAGTTATACATAATTGAACAGGTCGATATGTAAATGTACAATGAAAAAAACATGAATAAAAAAGATATGTTAGGAAACATAGTTGTAAATAGTTAGCAGATATTTTATTCCTGAACGCCACGTGGTCACGAGTGCTCACTACATCATCGGGGAGGTCATTCCATTCAGCAATGGCATATGCTAGCGCGGATGCATTAAAAGCTTGAGTGCGGCCGGAAAGACGGGTAAAACTATGCTGATTATGAAGCCTGCGAGATCTGCGATGGGGCTTTGATTATAAAAATAATCAAGGGATGGCTTACACATTTGCTTCTGCTATGAGTGATTTAATTAGACCCATGTTGATAAGACGCACTTTATTCTGGGCCCGTCCAGAACGTCACAGTTTGCAAATTTTGGAGGACACCTGCAATAGTGATGCAGTGTTGAAACGTGAAATGGCACTTCACCTGTCAACAATTGCTTGTGTTTGGATAATTTTCATTTGTTGCACTGAATCATATTCTTGTGCAATACTTGTAAGCCAAAGCTAATGTCACGGAGGCACTAGAAGGCATGTTTACACGTTTGAATTTGGCTGCAGTGCTTTGCTTGGGACATCGCTGTGACATAGCTTTGTGCTTCTCTCGCCTCTGTGCAGGGAGCGGTTCCGCAGGTATCGGGTCCACTTCAAATTTTTGCCCCGGAGGGCGTACCGCAAGAAGCTGCAGGCTACGCCAGCTCGCATTCTACGCTACATGGAGACCACTTTCCTCAGACGGCTCATCGACGCCATCAAGCGCAAAATGGAGCAAGTCTCCTCTGAGAGGTGAGTTGCTGGGTGGCACCAGGCATTGTGGTGTATTCCTCGTGTTGCGGTGTCTGTAGAACCTTAATGAAAACCAGCAGATAATGAAGCCAAGGAAGGTATAGGGGAAGTTAATTGTACTGCTTCAAGTGTATTGTAACAATTGTGATATAGATCTGAAGTAAGTAAAGTGGACGAAAAGACAACTTGCCATCAGCAGGGACCGAACCTGCGACCTCTGGATTACGCGCCCAATGCTCTTGCCAACTGATCTACGGCGGCGGTCGTCCTCCCGTCCACTTATCGTGTATTTATCTGCATGCAAAGCTGGTAGTATCAGTACCGCTCTTAGTCATGAAGGTGATTGTGGAGCACTTTCTTTTTGCCTGATGGCATCACGTAGTATGTGAACGTTTAACGAGCTAACATGAGGAGCGTGCACATATTCGGCATGCAGTGTTTCTAATATGTAGTGCATCAGAAATTTTATTGCTGTTCGCTTCTGGACCCTTCTGCCATTTGTCTTGTAAGCCGATAGTATCACCGGGTTTATGGTTAAGCTGAATATTTGAAATCACGTAGGTTTGGGCATGCTGGTATTCAATTACAGTTTCTAGCGCCAGGGCTCATGCGGGTCCTTGAAAACCTTGAAAACCCTTGAATTTGGAAAGTTTATTTTCAAGGCCTTGAAAGTGCTGGAACTTTCACAAATCCTTGAAAATCCCTGAATTTACCTTTTTATTTTTTAATAAACATTGTCGCACATTTCACAGTGCATTATTTGTGATGCCATAAATATAGCAGGTGGCATATGCAATGTGCCCAACACAAAAGAATTGAGAGCATCAGTAGCTTCTGCGAGGAACCAACACTGTGCATTTTTGGAAACTCTGAAAAGGCAGGAGGAGGAGGATGAGAAGCAGAAAAAGAAATCTTCCATTCAGGAGAGGTCGAAATGCTTACAAGAGAAAGAAACTAGAAGCCGCTGTTAAGAAATTAACAGCTACAGCAGACTCATATGCAGAAAAGGCAGAGGCAACTAGCGACCTGACGTGCTTCATCAAGTCAAACAGCCTTAGGAAGATTGCCAAGACCAAGCAGCAGGAGATAGTGGACATTGATATGAAAATTCAGGAAAAGCAACAAGTTGTTGCATAATAACTGTTCCTTAGTTTTTCCCATCTGAATAAAAGATAAGACCTTGTGTCATATCCATGCAACTCTAAGAAACTATGATTGAAAGTTGTCTAGAAAGAAAATGTCCTTGGAACCATGTTTTCGATGTCTGCTCCAGTGATGTTACCCTTTTTAGATGAATTCTAGTTATTTCAAGCCACCATCCTTCCCAGAACATGTAATTGTAGGCTTGTGCGAATATTCGAATGCTCTGAATATTCTATGAATATTGCAGTATTCGAATTTAAATTATTGAAAATTACGAAGTATTCGAAACGAACGAATACTCAAACCTCGTTATAACGAAGTTGAAGGGGAGCCGCGATTATTTCGTTATATCCATTATTTCGTTATATCAATTAGAACAGTTTACGGCAATATATGCTCATATGGGGCGCGCACCTATAAGCATGCCAAGAAGGAAACCGCCTCGCGGCCCGATATACCGCTACGCGACCACGCATGCGACGGGAAATAAATACAAGACAAATATGTCGCTTGCTCGATGCACACACTGGCAATTTTATTGTCCGCAAGGCCTAACTGAAAAGAAGTCCGTGATGCTCCTTTGTTTCGCACATCGCAAGCGAAGGACTTCCTTTCAGCGGTGGCCATCGTGTTCATGCCATTTTCGCCATCGTCATGGGCGCCGAAGAAACGACGTAAGAGGTCGACCGCATCGAGCGCCTGCGACGACGTTGGCGCATCTAACGTGCGCGCATGGGGGGCCACGGCGTCTTCGTCGTCGCTTGCGTCGTCGGTTTGTCCCGTGACGTCTGCGACGATTGCATCGTCGGTCGGCTCCTCCGTGGTGACCGCGTCGGCATCAGCGTTGACATAGTCGCAGAAAGAGTCCTCTGCCGCAACAACACCGGCGTCACCGAGTGCCCTCCACGAAGCTTCGACTTCAACCATCTGTTCGTCCACAACAGTCCCATCAGACTCGGCAATAGTGGAGTCGCTCGTGGCCACTTCGCACAAGGCATGTCGAAAACAGTTGCCTATTGTGCTAGCAGAAACGCTCGTCCACGCGGCTTGCAGCATTTCAATGGCCATGTATAAGTCTACTGCTTTCTCGCTGCAAACTCATGTTGAGAAGCACGCGATCAACTAAGCGTTTGCGGTAGCCGGCCTTGAAAGACATAATTATGCCTTGGTCAAGCGGCTGGATGAGGGATGTACAATTGGGCGGCAAAAACAGAAGTTCAATATTGCGAAGTGCAACAGTTGTGTGGTGGGCTGTGCAGTTATCCAGTATTAAGCAGACCTTGCGGTTCTGCTTGCGCAGTTGGTCGTCCCAATTCTGCAGCCATTCCGCAAAGATGTCACGTGTCATCCACGCTTTGCGATTGGAAACATATCGCACCTTCAGATTGTGCTTCCCCTTGAAGCATCGAGGTGACGCGCTTTTGCCTATGACGAACGCCGGCATCTTCTCAGATCCTTCCATGTTCGCGCAAAGCAGGACAGTAATTCTTTGCTTGCTGTGCTTGCCGCCGTGGCACAGCTCGCCTCTGAGTGACAGAGTTTTGTTCGGAAGCATTTGAAAAAATAGCCCAGTCTCATCTGCATTAAAAATGTCCTTACGGGCGTATTTTTCTTCCATGGGGACAAAACTTTCTTTCACCCACGCCGCTGCAGACTCGGCATCAACGGAGCGAGACTCGCCTACTACTGTTCTGCCAACGATGTCATGTCTTTCCTTAAAGCGCTGTAGCCAGCCTGCACTGGCAACGAAATTGTCGTGGCCCATTATGCAGGCAAAATCTCTTGCCTTCCTCTGCAAAATTTCGCCACTTACAGTCACATTCGCAGCCCTAGCGTTTAAGAACCATTTGTAGACCGCATCTTCGACAGGTTTGAACGCCGCAGTTCGCAGTTTCTTGTGGCTTCCTTTCACACCATGGTTAACGGCATTTGTGATTGCCTCACGGCTGGCAAGAATGGTTGACAATGTGCTCACCGCAATGCCGAAGTCTTGGGCCACCCGAGATTTCTTCGTCCCCGAATCGACAGCCTTTACGATGGCTGCCTTTTGCTCCAACGATATCGTTTTTCGTTTGCGCTTTCCAGAGCCTTCATCCATGGCGTTGTGAAATCAGAGACGTGACAGTACACAGGCAACCGCACTCCACAGAGGTCCGTCGTTGAAAAGCACGTGCGCTGTACCAACAAGCAGCCAACCCTCGCGACTAACCGGTGTGACTCACAACTGCGCAGGAGGCAGCAGGAGGGAGCAGGCCTGGCCCTGCGCGAACCGGTTCTTGAAAGAGAAGAAAACCCCCTTTCGGGCGCGAGCGCGCCGATCTCCTCCGCTGGCTGGGCGAGGAGAATGGCTCGCTCGGGCGGCTTGGCCGCGCGTGGCGTGGCGGGCGTGGCCATGAGGTCGACGCGGGAGTTTTGAAAGAGCCGCGTCGAACGAGTGTCAAACTCCACGGAAGACGTTATACTTAACGCACTGTGGTCGGGTTTTTTTTCATTCTGATAGACTAATATAGTTCGTTATATCCATTTACCGGTTAATTTTACTTCGTTACAACGAGGTTTAAAATGCATGGTTCTCAATGGAGCTTTCAAGGGGAATTTCATTTACTTCGTTATATCCATTATTTCGTTATATCCCGTTACGTTATAACGAGGTTTGAGTGTAGATGCATATTAGTCCGCATGTAACCTCTTGTAAAGGTGGTTTCACTGCAGTGGTGGGGTGCTAAGCCGTGAAAGCATTTATCCAGGTGTATATTACATGTTCGTATGTAACCCCCTGTAATGGTGGTTTCACTGCAGTGAAGTGAATGCTAAGTCGTGAAAACGCTTATTATCCAGGGAAATCTGCACTGCCACGAAGGTTATGGTTAAATGAAGATATACCGTATTTACTCGCGTAATGAACGCACTCGCATAATAAACGCACCCCCAACCTCAGTCGTCAAAATATGGATTTTTTTTCTCCCGCGTAATAAACGCACCTCCTACATTCATCCGCTGCAGTCCTGCGAACCGAAAAGTGGCGCCTCCTCTCCCATTGATCTTTTCCGCTTTTTATTACGCTGACCCCCCCCCCTCGGCTTCGCCCCCCCTTCCCCTTCGCTGCCGCGCGCAGTTCGTTGTTTTTCTTTCTATCTGTGCGCGGCACGTCCCCTGTCTTTGAATTATCCATGCACCACAGCGGGATTCTCAAGCGGTGCGAGTGCAGAGACATCGCGGCTCACAAGCACACAGCGAGTGAAGGTCACAAAACTGCTCGCGCCAACCAACGGTCGCTTCCTGCAAATACGAAGCTTTGAGGCCCAACCACATGCACGCGATTTTCGAGCGAGGCGACAGGATTTTCTGTCGCGAAGGGCCATCCGTCGCCGTCGCAGGCATGTCGCAGTTTTCTTGGAAAACCAGAAAAATTCGCTTGTCGCCCAGAAAAGAGCGTGACGATCCTCATAACATGGTGGCACCCCTGATCCTCGCTTCTGTTGCAATTTGCTCTTCATGCTTGTTATCCGCGCGTACTTCAAGGAACGCAAGATGTAGGCTACCTTTTTACAGTCACATCTCACGCGGAGAGCGAGGCAGCGGCCGTATTTTGTCGTTAATCTTGTAAATGACGATTTGTTCTTCGGTGGTAGCTTGCTGCAATGGTGGTAGCTTGCTGCAATGTCAACGTCGTCGTCGTGCGAGTTTGCCACGGAGTCAAAGTGCGTCGGTGCGTCGTAGTGTACGCTTCCGGCCGCCCCTCGAGATCACAGCAGATACCACTGTCGTGTTTAAACAAATGATCGCGAAAAAAGAAAGCCGCGAAAGGCTTTTATGGAGTGCGCGGGGACAGCTTGTAGAAAGATAGCGCCATCAACCACCGAAGATGAGTGAAGTGCAATAAAGAAGCTGTTTCCAAACGGTGTACACGTTAATTGCGAAAGGTTAAGCTACCTAACTTTTTTTTTGCATTACCACATTTTTTGCTCATCCCGAAAAAGTTTTCGTAAAATTTACCCCGCATAATAAACGCACCCCGCAACTTTGCTTCAATTTTTCTGGAAAAAAAAGTGCGTTCATTACGCGAGTATATACAGTAACCAGTGGTGCCAGACATATGGATTTTTCCGTAGATCTACTGATTTTCTTGGCTACCTACTGATTCCCGGATAAAAAGAAAATTCTACGGATTTTTACGAAGTTCCTAGATTTCTCATTTTTTTCTTTCAGTAGCGACAGCTGCATCCTCTTTCGATCCCCTCTCAAGGGCAGTCGGCATCTGCCGAAATGTTCTTCCCTGCCTAGAAGATTGACAGACACTTAAGCACATTAGCCACACACTTGAGCACACAAGATGCTAACGCACCTGCATGCATGGGCGTCGGCAGGGGTTTGCAAAAGGGGCACTTGCTCTCCTCAAGCCTCACCAGCAGTTGCCCTCAGCCAAGCTAGACCAGAGCTCTCCCCCTCCCCCCAGCCACGATGCAACGCTCGTTTGCACCCTCCAAGAAAAAATCCTGGCGACGACCATGCCTGCATGCCTCCCTCGCATGTGCCCCCCAATGAGCGCTTGTGTCTTGTTCTTCTCTTTTTGTCCCGTAGTCAGTGCGCGCTCTCCAGTAACGAAGAAACAGCGTCTTTTCATCTCTTTTAGCCTCAACCCCCCTCAGCCCCCCATCTCCCCCATTTGTGACGCGTTGCCCCATGTTTCACCTAAATCGCGGTGTGTCTGCGAGTCTGAGGTGTGATCTAGCATTATGGTCTCTAGAACAGGTGCTGGAAAAGCGTCAAGATCATCACATGGCTACCGGGAACGAATAATTGTTTTCGCATTTCGATCTTGGGTTTTCTGGCTACCCAGCCAACGCAAGGAATGGTGTCTGATTAGACGATGAGTTTTCACCGTTCGGGGCCTGAACTACCGCGGGACATGACAAGCTTGACGCTTAGCAAGCCAAAAGAGAAAGAATAAATGTCTTTATTCGGTACTTTTTTAGTTATCGTCTTCGGGGTAGTCTCTGGCTTCCAGAAAACCATAGCTTTCGCCGCGTCGACAGCTCGCTACCGGCCGGGGTTGGTCTTCGAGGGAGCATGTTAACGAAAGAGCATGAAATTCACGAAAGTTTGTACTGCCAAAACAGCTCATTGATTCACTGCCAACAAGTACGCGAACAAATGAAAGGACACCTGCCACGCTTGTCCACGCCTCTCGACAAGCATTTCTTAGGAACACCAAACGAGTGGCAATACAAAATGGCGGTGCTACCTGTCCGCGTGCAGTGTAGTGAGGACGAAAGGCAGCGCCATTTTGTTCGTGAATTTTTGTTGTGCAACAAAACTGCCTTGTAGGATATGTTATAGCCTAATGAAAATGAAGCCAGTAACGTAATGAAACCAACAGACAATGAAGCTAAGGAAGGTATAAGGAGGCATTATTTGTAGCCTTTAACTGTAGCATAGTAATTCTGACGTCAATGGAAACGAATTAAAGTGCATAAAAAATCAACTTGCCGCAGATGGGGACGGAACCTACAATCTTCCAATTACGCGTCCGATGCTCTATCAATTGTGCGGCGGTCGCTTTGCCATCCACTTACTGTACTACAGCTAAAACATATATAAGTAATGTCCAGTATATCTTAATTAGCTTCATTTTCTGTTGGTTTCATTAATTACGTTTTGTCTAACAAAAGAAACAAGCCCGTGATCAATTCACCCGCCCCCCTTCTCAAGAGGATATCCTGGTGGCATTGCATACTCCGACAAAGAAGGATGAAATTATGCTGACGGCCTCAAAAATTTGGTTTCTTCATGCAGAGTATCGCGAGCAAAAGAGCAAAAACTAAACTTTATCAGCTGTCATTTAAATCAAGTTTTGTATGTACCGTTCATATTGTGGTTCAGTATTGCTCACGGTAGTTAACTATATACATTTTCAAATAATCAAGTACTGGATAATCTCGACTGCATCAAGATATGAACAGCCTGGCAAACCAGATTTGAAGATGATAGTGCCTGCAGGTGGGCTTGGGATCCAGAATCTTTAGATTGTAGCTGAAATCCTGAACAATCTTACTGTTAGAACGACCAATTTTAGTTCCAGAAGTGTTGCAGCATTTCTGCGGCATTTCTGCAGCATTTCTGTGTTGCAACGTTGTGCAACAAAGTGCAACATTCAGAATTAGTAATGCATGTAGCAACATGCTACGTCGAAAAAAAGGAATGGAAAAGAACGAAGGGAAAGGGCATTGCAGGTTGCGGGGCTATATAAGCGTCGTCGAAGCAAGATGCATCCACTCTTCACTGACTGCTTCCCAACGGTTCCATCCAGTCGTCCAGCCTATTCGATTTTTCGCCAAGATGAGCGGCTTCAATTCGGACTTTGAAGACGGTTCTTCCCCGCTGCCAAAGAAGAGGAAGAAGTATGTACAGAAGTACAAAGCAGAGTGGGAAGAAACTTGCCACAGTTTCGAGGATGCATCACCAGGAGCTCCAAAGGCACCAATTTCGCTTTTTGCAAGGCATGTGATGTCCACTTAGCTGCCGGAAAGCGTGAACTAGACAAACACGTAGCAACGATGAAGCATGTGGCGAATGCAAAAAGGCTTGTTGGCCAGCAGACCCTCTTAAGCATGCCTTCTACAAGTCAAGTGACAGAAGAAACCAAGCGTGTCAGTGAGGGCGAAATCAGATTGGCAGCATTTCTTGCTGAATATAACTTGCCTTTCACCTGTGATGGAGCACATGCCGAAGCTCTTGACAGCAGTGTGCCCCGACTCAAATGTCGCCAGAGAGATAGTGTGTAGCCGCACAAAAGCCTCAGCCATTGTCAAGAACGTCACCGGTCGGGAAAGTAAGGAGCGCCTTTGTGATCTTCTCAGAAGGAACAAGTTTTCGTTAATTGTGGACGAGGCAACAGACAGCAGCTGCTGCAAGCATCTCTGCTTGCTGACGCGAGTTTTTGACGGTGAGCGTGTCGTCGACGCATTCTTTGATCTAATTCAGATTAAGGATGCAACTGCACAAGCCATGTTTGATCACATCGTCAAGGCTTTTGGCGACTGGAACGTGCCGTACAAGGAGAACATGATAGGGTTCGCAGCTGATGGCGCCAACGTTATGATGGGTTCAAGAAACTCTGTAATGACACACCTGCGAAAAGACATTCCAAACCTCTTTGTGATGAAGTGCATCTGCCACTCGTTTCACCTCTGCGCATCGTATGCGTGTGAGAAGTTGCTGCGTGCGGTTGAAGACGAAGTGCGCGATATATATAACTATTTCCACTCAAGCCCCAAGCGACAAGAAAGACTGAAAGATTTCCAAGCTTTCCTTGATAGTAAACCTCACAAAATGCTACAGGCAAGCCAGACAAGGTGGTTGTCTCTCCACTCCATTGTAGAGAGGGTGCTGGAACAGTAGGAGCCCTTGAAGCGATTTTTTGCAGAAGAGACCGTCGCATCTCGTCTTTTGGCGCCACGGACAATATTGCAGCGTCTTCAGGATCCTTTAATCAGGATGTATTTAGAGTTCCTGGAGTTCGTTCTTCCTATATTCACCAAGCTTAACAAGCAAATGCAGTCTGAATTCCCCCCAAATCCATAATCTGAGGAAGACAGTTGGCGAGTCTCTCAGGACTATTTATGACTGCTACCTCAAGAGTTCGTATTTAAGATCCACACCAATTGAAGACGTAGAGTACAGAAATCCCCGTCATTTCCTGAAGTTGGAAGAAGTGTATCTGGGAGCGAAAACGACGTGCTCGCTTCTAAGAGAGAATGACCTGCCAGTGCAGCATCTCGAAGGATTCTGCTTGAGGTGTTTGGACTTTTTCATCGAAAGTGCCCACCAGATACTGTCAAGATTTTCGTTCAAGGACGAAGCTCTCAAGCTCCTTGAAACGCTCGACCCGTCCAATGTGATAGAAAAGAAGACACAGTCTCTTGCTCCCCTTGCCGCACGTCTCCCTGATATTGTAGGCCTGAGAAACGTACAAGCGCTTGACAGTGAATGGCGTGAATTCAGAAACGTTGATCATCAAGTGCCCGCAGATGTGAATGTGGAAAAATTTTGGAGAGCTTCCCTTCAAGTGCGGCACGTAGACGGCACTCCAGCATTTCCACATTTGTCAACATTTGTGTTCTCCTTGCTTAGTTTGCCACATTCAAGCGCCACCGTGGAATGGATATCTTCAAGCGTCACTGTTCTGAAGACCAAGCAATGGAACAAGTTAAGTGCAGCAACACTTGCCGGCATCCTACATACAAAACGAATGACTTACGAGTCGGCTTGTTTCTCTTTTGATGTCACCAGCGGACTGTTAAAGAGGATGAATAGTTCAGTGTACGACAAGGTCGATGAAGACTGAAGGACTGTCAGTGCAAACTTATTTAAAGAGCCAATGAACTGTTTATAGCTTGCTTATAGTTTATTCAATTAATATAAGCTTTTTTCTTAGACAACAACTGTATGTTAATGCAGTTATTACTTACCGTCATCTGATATAAGCATTTCGTGATTCTTTTTGCATTACTCTGTATTGCTTACGTTACTCTGTATTTTGCATTACTAAGTGTAGTTGTGAATTTTCTTGAATCTTATACGATTAGATTGATTGTTTTCTAAGTATCAAGCTTTACTGTGGAGTAGGTGCGAATTTATCGCAGTGACATGTGAACATATTGCGTTTTTTTTACTTTTTGTATTTTCATCGTTTTGGGAAATTTTTTACATGCTGCGAACTACTAAATGTGTGTTTTAAAAATTTTTTTTATATAAATGCAATCTGGGCTGATTTTGGAGGCAGTTAAATTTTCTTTATCTTGCTGTCTATGCATATAGTCTTGATGTAATCAACTATATTATTAACAGAAGTTGCCATCTTGCATTCATTTTTCCGTATGCGTAGTGCATTGTGCTTGAATAATGCAATGGTGTGGATCTTTCTGTAAGGTTCTGCATTTATTGTTACTTTAATTATGTTACGTATACGACGCGGATGCATACAGACTGTCGCAATTTTAACGCGATAGCGTTAAAGAGCTCGTTTCGCAGAAATTCCGGCGTCGGCGTCGTTGGTTGTGAGCGAAAAATCATCATCTTGTCCGTGACCGAAAAATCATCATCTTGTCCGTGACCGAAAAATCCAGAAAGATGCAAATAAAATAAATAATAAAAATTTTCGGGTCTGAGTGAGGATCGAACCCGGGTCGTCAGCGTGGCAAGCAGGTGTTCTACCACACAGCCATGCCTCTGCTTGGATATACTGTGAAAATAACTTCCTCTGCTTGGAAATGCAGTAAAAATAACTTTCATGCTTCGCAAGTGACCTTTATATACGCGTCGCAATATAACATGTAATATCCCAGGAATATTGCGTGGTACAAGCGTAAATTGCCATCGGGCGTCAGAATATGTGACTATCATAACGATTCCATAGTTTAAAGCCAGCCACCCATTACAAACGGCACACACCTTACTGCGCGTATTCCCTTAATACCACGTAGTGGGTGCATAGCAAGTTCGAAAACATTTCCCACATTTGCCGCGCATAATTTCTCCTGGTTTAAACCATACTACCCATTACATAGTATGCACTAAGTGATTGAAGTACGCAGTAGGGACGGGATATCGCTATCGCGTTCAACTCTTAAAGGCGAAGCTTAAGGGTCCCCCCGATTTTTTTTCTTGCTTTCTTGTGCCCTGTCTCCCCCTTTTTATTCTTATTGCGAAAGTTGTATTTCAATGCCTGTAAGAGTTTGTGTCATTGTTGCAATTTTCATTGCCCTCACCTCAGCTAAGAGTGTCAGTGTTGGAAATAATGCACAGAAAATAAAAAGTATCTGAATCTGAAGACAACTCTTCTGACTTTGTTTTCTCATTTGCATGGTAGTTTTCATAAGAAACGAAACCCTCTCAATTTGCTACAACGCTCTGTGGCTTTTCAACTTCGTTTCTTCACTAACATCCATGCTTTTGGGATAGACATACGTACTCTTGACTTTGTTTTGTTTTCGGGTATACATATAAATTAATTTCATAAGTACATGGTTTGGTGTTCCATAATGCACCTTTTAATGCAGCAAGAGAGATAAATTCTCTTAGTTGTCAGGAGAGCTTTATGGTACAGTCGCAGGGCCGTTTTCGAGCGCTCCGAAGGCTCTGCAAAAGTTTATGTAAAATAGCAACGAAGCATTATTACTAAAATAATCGGGCCATTACATGATTAAGGAAGGAGGGACATAACGTGCATATCTGCTTGTTCTCGTTGTAGAGCTCTCAAGCTGATGAATTCACCACTTTCAAACAAAGTCAGTGCTCGCAAACGACCACTGGAATGTGCATCACCAAATCTCGGAGGCGAACATTCCGCCACCGTGCTCTCTGCCATCTCTCTGCCTACAGATGGTTTCATGGGCGCCTTCTGCGCATGCGCACCGAAAATACTTAGACTGCGCCACAAGCGGCGATCACCCGAAACATTTTCGGTTGCGCATAGCCTCCGAAACCTGCCAGCGCGCATTCTCGGAGGCCACAGGTGCGAAGGAACACACACGTTGTCGCATCGACTGAACATGGCTCTCGCCACCAGGGGTGCTCTACCGATCGTGAAAAAAGTTCATTATATTTATTTTATGTAACATTTTTGTAAGTGCTTACTAATTATAATAAGTGTAAACAATTAAATTAATTACTAGTACTGCTAATTAATTAATTTTGTCATCAAATTTATTTTTAATGAATCTACTGACTTTTCGGAAAATCTACTGATTTTTAGCGGGTCCGGCTACTGATTTTGTCTTCGGGCCATCTGGCAGCACTGACGGTAACCTTCACATCGATTTTTTTAAGTTTAAAAGCTTGTTATACCAGCTTTTCTGCTTCAAGTATAGTAAATTTTAAAACATAACATATTTTACAGGTTATCACTTGCATTCTACCGAAAGTCAAATCCTGCTACTATTCAAAGTTGTTTCCACTTCCTTTGAAGCAAAAAAATGGCTTTGCACAGGCCTTGTTTCAATTTTTTTAAAATATTGTGCAGGTTAGTTAGGTGAGGACAATTATGCCCATTTTTCTTTATAATATGGGATACATACTACAGTTGAACCCCTTTATAAGAGGCATGCTCCGGGCAGCGATTATTGCCTTTTATATGAGGTGTCCGTTATAAGCAGGGTACCAAGTATGCATTTTCTTATCAACCCGTATTTTACTGTAGGCACACTGGTGTCTCTTATACCCATTTGCCTCTTATATCAGTGCCTCTTATAAAGGGGTTCGACTGTATTTGAATATGATTCGAAATTATTTGACCAAAATCGCTATTCACTTCGAACCTAAAATTCACTATATTCGCACAAGCCTAGTTAATTGGGTTTCTAAAAGACAATGTGGTCCTTGAAAATTCACACACATAGCCTTGAAAGTCCTTGAAAACCCTTGAATTTTTGTCATGTAAACGAGCATGAACCCTGAGCGCATACACGAGACAAAAACAAGTCACACGAACGAATACAGCCGCTAACTTCCAACAGATTTATTTTCAACTCGTCATGCTCATATATGTGGGATTGGTGTAAGGCCCGTGCAATCACAGTTGTCTCATTTTGCATCGGAAACGATGAATATTGCAAGGTGAAATCCGGCTAAAAACTAAAAGATTTTGATTTACTGCCCTTTCGCCAAGTCATTCATGGATTTCGTTAAGATAATTGATTTCTTTTTCAGTTAGTTCAACTGATTACACACGTGTCCACCAATTTAGCGATATTCGCCGCTTCTACTATTTCACTTGTCATTTGC
>JALIZH010030620.1:0-10611 GCA_030522465.1 Rhipicephalus appendiculatus | reverse complement strand
AATCGATTGACATTCATAAATATTACTCTGAAAACCCTAATGTCGTTAATTTCACCATTTCCTTTTTAAATCCGTTTCCCTTTTAAATTTCACACTCAAATCTCCACGTGTGACGTCACGGATTTCAAAGAGCAATCTTCATAATTTGGCGACATTGGTCTAACGCAAGTTCCTGAAACATGGTATGTTAAGTATCTGGCCCCTTCAAAGGACAATGTACTCCATTTTTACCCATTAAGATTGTAGCTGGTCCTAGTAGGTGCTGTCAGATTCTATGATGTAACGGGGATTGCTGCGGAAACTTCAGGGTGGCGCCACCACTCGCATTTTCTTTCTGCACGTTTTCTCGCTCACCATCTTTGTGCGCGCCTTCTCGCAGTAAGAATGGTGATTTTGGTGTTGTCAGAGGGCAATTTACTAATACGAGAAAAATCGGTTTTCTCTTCAGTGTCCCTTGGAGCAGACGCCACATTCGGCAAAGGCTGCTTTATGCCGCATAATGTTCCATGGCTATATCAAGAGTAATACATTGTTTCACAGCGCACGGAGCGAGGACAAACAGAGAAGCGATACACACAGCGCTGAACTTAGAACTGGCTTTTATTTTTCTGCCGCAGCAATATACATGCGCTTTTAACAGGAAAAAAAAAAGACTATCAGAGCCGACGAGGTATAGAAAATCGCAGTCTAAGGAAACATCAACCCATTATCGATATCACATGTTTTGCGATAAAAATTCACTTCCCTTGATCGAAAGAGCAAGCAAAGCTACACTCACACACTTTTGATCGCGTTTGACAATTTCCTGGGCTGCTATGATTTCGCGCACTCTCCTATTTTGTTTCTCGCCAGCACACGCCTGTGATTTCAAAGCACAGCACTGAATTGGAAATGATAAGGCAACTTGGTTACAATTCATTAGTGGACAATTTGGAAATACCTGAAAAATCTTATACAGCGCATCCTGAAAATCTCAGACAAATGACAAGTACGCCTTAAGAACAGTGTGAGAGCGTTTGTGCATGTAGATTGAGGCGTCGCAGCCTAAACATTGTTTATGCGTGCTGTAATATTCACAAGATACTCTTGGAAAAAGAATGACATACAGGTGTCGTGCGCTAAATTTGTTACTATATCCGAGAAATACGCATCAAAACGCCAACATCCATACAGCATAAAATCATTCGCTACAAATGCTAGACGCCCCTTATGGATGCGTGAGGCTCGAAATATTGAAGCTTTTAGCCTTTTAAGAATAACTTATTGACTTGTAAGCAAAAAAATAAACGTAGAATATTCCCCCGGGTTATTTTTTTAGGCTGCTCTCAAATTGATGAAGCCTTACTTTAGTCGCTATCCCCGTTTATCTCACTGACAACATCAGAGCTGGTATAGCATGATTTGAATCCTGTTATTCCACTATGCTCACATAATTGTTCCTATATAGCCAACCGTTTCCTCACCTTTCTTTTTGGATTGTTGCCCTCCGCCTGTAAAATAGAATAAAAACAAAAGTTTCAGCCATTGCCAGCCATTCCAAAATGTGTGCACCAATATGTGCCATATTTTGGCCATCGTCACTGTGCTAATCGTCATTACGAAATGTTTCTACTAGATTTCCTGCCATTCAGGCTGACAAAAGACACCTTGCCTAATTGCAGTATTATTCTCTACAACACAAACGTAGAAGCTATTGTTTCCACTTTTTGAATCTACACAAAAAAAGCTCGCATTATCATCTGCGCAAACACTGACCTTGTATAAGTACATGTATCATTTTATTGTGAGTTAAATAATTAGTTTAGTATTTGGTGCAGCAAGTGACTGTGGTAGCGGTGCCAGAGCATTCAAGATTCCACGTGTAAACATGTCACATAAAAAAGTTGTGTCAAAACGTGGTAGTGCCCATGACCACTGAATTATGTGGCAATATATCTCATATTATGCATTAAGATTTAAGGGGGAAAATTAAGGGAAACATTAAGATTTAAGGGGAAAATTGACATTTTTCAAGGCTTCAAAGGACGACTAACTGCATCGTTTGTGAAACCCAAGTGTCCGTGTCGAAACTAAATGTTTGGAATAGCATTCTGTACTATTTTGGCTTGTCTTGAAACCTATGTCTCTTCTAGAGTAATGTGTACATTACCGAAATAATGTTACAGCGGAAGCTCTGCTACACGATGTCTCGCAAGATCGTGCATCACGTCCAAAGAGCTTCAGCCGTCGAACCGCAGGCGGAACTCAGTGGAATTTGTTGCTGGGCTAGTTGGTACATACATTTCAAAAAAACTTAGACGCCTAGGCAGCATCAGCGAAAATAAATAAAAAGAAAAAAAATGATCTGTTCCTGTGCTGCTTCTTTCTGCTCGTGGAACTTAAGCATCTAGGCTTTTCCTAAACGCAGTCGGGACACAACATGCGTCTGGCGGTCTTAGCTAAAAAAATTAAGGCAGCTTCACGCTGGTAGTGCAAGCCTGAAGGAAGCGCAAAGCGAGGCGGCCTGCTTTGTTTCTCCTCAGTTAACTCCTTCTTTCTTGCTCTCTTTCATTCTTCCTCTCAAGTCTATCAATTCTTCCTATGCCGTTTTTCTGTATTTCTACTTAATTATTCCTCTCACTCTAGTTATTTCTTCCTAGTTCTTTCTTCCCTTATTTTATGCCAGTATCTTTCTGGCTTGTTTCATCTTTTTATCATTTTCATTCTCTCTCTATTTCTTTCTGTCTCTTTGATTCTCGCTGCCTCTCTTTTTTTACGGTTTCTTAATCTTTGTGTCATGCTTTAATCTCACCCCTCCTCCACTCCATACTCATCACCAAGACTTTCCTTTCGTACGCACTTCCCATAATATAGTTTACAAGGTTATGCTCGGCTAGCGTTCATGGTCTGCCTAGTGGTTGCGATGCTCGCTTTCGGATTGTGGGCACGCGGGTTTGAATCCAGCTTCGCCAAAAATTTCCTGGTGGTGTTCCTTGCTTCCTGTCTCTCTTTATCTCTCTCCGCGTGCTTGTTCTGTCGCCCCTGAGGGCTATTGCGTCCTGCGCTGTACAAATCGGCGCACGAGTTCTGGGAACGAAGCAGAAGAGCACGACGACGTGAAAGAGAATCTGTGAGGGCTCATGATCGTGATTATTTCTGTTCACGCTTCATGGACCAAGGGCCAGCTTGAACAGCTCCGCTGTTAAAGCCGCCTGGCTCGAAGCACGAACCAGTGAAACAGAGGAACGCTCTTCGTGCTGGACTAGGTGTGACGATATAGCAGTAGCTATTGCTGTTTTCTGTTCGCGTCTTCCTCGCGTCATATCGCGCCACGTGGAAACACGTGTAGGGGTGTCGCAGCTGCGCTGGCTCGGAGCATTGCCATAGCAGTACCACTTGATTAAGCCCAGATTTAAAGGCTGTTTTGCTGATACTTGGTCGCTTAGTCTCTCCATCGACGATGCTGCTGTGCGGCCATCTGTGCACGGGCTTCGGCGTAAGGAATCCAGTCATCTAGAACATGTAAACACCGGAGGAAAGGAAGGCAAGATTAGCATGTTTTAGGGAAGTTCACCATGCGCGGAAGTGTGTTACGACCGAAGCTTCTGTAGCCACTGCCTTAGTGCGTTGTCCTTGCAATGCGAAACGAAGACATATCTTGCTCATGATAACAATGTTTTTGAGAGTGACACCTCAGCCAATTTTGGAGTCATTACTTCAAGCGATGAATTTCAATTCATGAGTTGCATGTACAGTTCGATTTCAGTTTACTGAAACATACGTGAGAATTCATATTGCCACCCAATTTTCGATGTCTCATTTCCGCTAATAAATGTTCTGCGTAGGGTGCGACACTGAGACGTTATAGTGTGCGTAGAAATTTCTTAATTAGTGCTGCTTCTGTTATTTTAGGCTCTGTCAGCAGAGCCGGAGCACTACTTAAACTCTTGATATCCACGGTGTCATTCCATGTGCCAGCCATTTAGGGACCATCTGATATGTGTAGTGGATCCGTAAGGTCGTATTGGATTTTTGTACGGACTCAGAAACGCAACGAAACACGATAGAAATGTAAAATCTTCGAGAAATGACAGTAAGCCTCTATGTTTCCGTAATGAGTGCTCAAGAGTGAAGATGTTTATGTAACAACAAATGAGGGCTACATTAAACTGCGCTGAAGAAGCATGCAAGTTTGATATCTTTCCACGTATTTGGTGAGTATTTCACATTTCGCGCTCTATTTTGCTGATTTCGTGCAAGCGATAAAAACTCCGCAATGACTTTACGGAAACACTGTGTATAAAAATGTGGTCATTTTACTGCATTGTGAGCACTGAACTTTTCGAAGATTTATAAGAGACAAACATTTTTCGTTTGTCTCTAATAAATCACTTAGACGTGATGCAGTCTAAGTGATGTTGATTAGAATTTTCTTCTCAAAGTGGTTTTTCCTGCGCCAGTACAAAATTAAGTTTATATAGTAAGCAAAAACGTTTGTTCAAGGTGTTCAAAGTTCTACAATGTTAGTTGCGATTCGTATATAAAAAATGTGGTGATTTTTGTGCGTTGTAAGCACTGAACTTTTCGAATATTTCTTAGAGACAAAAATTTATCGTTATGTAGGAGCCTTCCAATTTTTAGGCGATGCAGTCTAAGCGATGCTCATTCGAATTTTCTTCTCAAAATGGCTTTTTCTGCGCCAGTACAAAATTAGGATTTTGTAGTAAGTAAACACGTTTGTTCAACGCGTTCAAAGTTCTACAATGTTAGTTGCGTACACCTCTGTAAATTTGTGCTGCGTACACCTCCGCAAATGCTGAAGAATGGCTAACACACCAAAGAGCGTGCACAACTCTTAATTTCGTCGTCCTCTTTCAAGAGGCTGGCCACCAAAGTTGCCAGCCTACCTCATGCTAATTTCCCCATCTAAAAAGTAGCCGCCCCGCTCGACGGTTCGGGATGCAACAGGACTGTTCAATGTGGAAAGGTGCTTGCCTGAAGAGAAAAAAGTCACAGTTTCACCGCAAGGGTGAATCAATGTATGCGATAGCAACAAATTGTAATGTTATACGAAGTGATGCTGGCAGCTAACTCTTTTGGATCCGATCTCACGCAACTCTAGAAAAAGCTTGTTTAAGAGAATACGGCTGCTCCAGGGACATTCTGCACACCACATCCTCTTCGCGTTGAGAGCGCAGCACGCAGAAGGGTTCACCGGCCGCCCGCTGTCGGCTGCCGAGATGGGGTGATAACGCGCGCGCCCGCGACGACCGCGGTCTTAAAATCGAAGGTCGCTCGAGAGGACACCCCCCCCCTTGCGTCTTTTCACGCTTGCGAACGACGGGCGGGGCCGGTTGAACAGTTGGGGGGATCTTATCGCATGCGCATCAGAGCGACGGAGATGGGCGCCGGCTCGTTTGATTGCCGCTTCAGCGGCGTTCACCACTCCCGCTCGCCCGCTATTACCCTCTGGTAGTACGTACGATGCGCAGGGGGGTTCTTATCAATTTGGACTTCATACGCGACATGACGGCGACGGCGACCGCAACAACCCGTCGAGGCTGTCCATATAATTGCTATCGCAATGAAAAAAATTCACAGCATATCCACGCAGTGAATGATGATGAGTGGGTGAAGCTCCGGAGGTACATCGGTAAACCGTGAATCTTCCGTGAATTCCGCCCAGTACATCATCAACGACGTGAGATCGGGCGCGTTTTTACTAAAGGGTCGATGAGAGTCATGGCGACTTGCAGCTCACGTTAATTTTACATGTACGCTGTGAATTTTTATTGTTTAATCACGCACAGGAGAAATCTCACACAGGCGCTACCTTGGAGGTCAAAATCTAGTGCCTATATATACGGGGTGGTCAGTGAACGGTTGTGCAGCGCGAGCAGTCGGTTTTTTCAATCAAGAAACTCGCTAGCAGACGCTGCCTGCGTCGGCGTCGCGAAGCGAGAGAGGGGGGGGGACCGTATGAGAGAGGGGGAAGCGTAGGAGAGGAGAGGGTGTCCCTAAAACCGGAGAGCAGCTGCACCGCCAACGCCATCTAGCGAACCTTCACCCAACCGCCATATTGAACGCATGTCTATGGGACAGCGCCCTCTCGGAAACGAGACGAGAAATGGAATGCGTACAGCGCCATCTAGTGTATCGTCACCCAACTGCAGTTTGCATGCATCTCTATGGGACAGCGCCCTCTATTGTACGATAAGGGAACACTACAGGGTACAGAGGACGGTTGACGACGCCGCTAGACAACCGGCCAGGTCTCGTCATGAGTAGCTTCGCTCCTAAAAAACAACCAATGTAACCTAGTGCATGATGCTAGGAGGTTGCTAGGTGTTTCTTATCACTTGTGGGTGTGGTACAGCTTCATTCGTACATGTAGAACAACGGCACGTGGACGACGTCCGCTCAAAGTCGGATCAGAACTTCGGGGCACCACCTCGTAATTCACATCAATAGGGCAGCACACAACTTCATAAGGGCCAAAATAGCGTCGTAAAAACTTCGAGCACCCACAATGTCGGATAGGTGTCCAAGCCCCCACGTAGTCACCCGCTTAGTAGTGCACCTTCCGTCGGACCAAGTTGTAACGGCGAGCGTCGGTATCCTGCTACCTGCGAATGCGATTCTTTGCGAGCAAGATGGCGGGCTTCCTGGGCTTTCTTAATGAAGTCGTCAACGCTGTCATTCCTGCTGGTGTCTTGTTCTCCTGGAAGCATGATGTCTAACGGTGTTGTGACGCGACGTTCATAAACGAGCTCGATTGGTGGAGCTCCGTGGTCTCTTACACAGCTGTATCATACGCAAACGTCACATACGGCAAAGTGGCATCACATGTTATGTGCTCCATATCAGCAAAATTGAATAGCATATCGGCCAGTGTTCTGTTTAATCGCTCGGTGAAACCATTGGTTTGATAATGATAGGCTGTGATCTTCCGGTGCTTGGTGTGCGTCAGTTTGGCGACCAGCTGCAATAACTGCGCAGTGAACGCTGCGCCACGATAAGTTAGGAGAACACCAGGTGCGCCGTGACGGAGCACGATGACGTGGATGAAGAATCTGGCGACTTCGAAGCAGTTTCCCTGGGCGCAGCATTGGTCTTCGTATAGCAAGTGAGATAGCCGGTTGTCACGATTACCCATTTGTTTTAGGTGGATGACGTCGGGAATGGACTAAGATCCATTCCCACTAGCTAAAACTGCGCTGGAGGCGGGTATAACGGCTGGAGGAAACCGGCAGGCTTGACGCGTCGAACTTTAAACCTCTGACAGTCACGGCAGGTTCTGACATAGCGCTGAACTGGCATATATAGCTGTGGCCAGAAGTATTTATGGCGTATTCGCGCTAATGTTCTCAGAAAGCCTTAGTGACCGGCAGAGAGGTCGTCGCGGCATCGCCTGCGAAACTTTCTCACGCAGTACCGTTGGGACGACGAGGAGAAAAGTTTCCTGGCTGTTCTCAAAATTTTTCTTGCATAAAACATTGTTCCACAGGCAATACGATGTCATTCCTTGTGAGAGTGGGCGTGGCGCGACAACGTCAGCTCCTTGAAAATACCGGATGACAGGGAGCAGCTGTGTCCTCACGTTGATGTTCAGCCATCCGCACCACGTCGACGACGTCAAGGAACGCCAAATGTTGTTCCATGTCAGATGATGTCGAGGGAATAGGAGCATGGCATGGGCAGTCCGCATGATTATGCGTATGTTCTGATCGGTAGACGACAGTTATGTCGTATTGATGAAGATGGGGGCTCCAACAAGCGAGACAGCCTGGTGGATTACGGAGATTTGCAAGCCAACAAAGCGAATGGTGGTCATACTGACCGCTCGAAACGGCCGGTCGTATAGTTAGGGTCGAAACTTTCTGATGGCCAAACGACTGCTAAAAGCTACTTTGTGAGAATGTGTCTCCCGTACGCGATCCCATGATCCACGCCGTCTTGCCATTCAACTAAAATAGCTCCGAGGCCTACGTTGCTAACGTCGATGTGAACCACAGTTTCTGCAGTGTCGTAAAATGCTTCAGCACTGCTTCTCTTTGAAGTCGCTCTCGTAACACTGCGAAGGCCTGCTGTTGCTCTTTCGTCCACACAAAGAGTACATCTCGTCGCGTTAGTCTTGTAAGAGCTTCTGTTATTTTGGAGAATCCCTCAACGAAACGCCGGAAATAGGCGCAGAGGCCAAGAAATCGCTGAACAGCTTTCTTGTGTTCAGGAAGCGAAAACTCAGCAAAGACATTCAGCTTTTCTGGGTCAATTCGAACACCGTCAGATCTCCCCACATGCCCAAGAAAGTTCCTGGTAGCCGAAGTAGCACTTTTCTGGCTTGATAGTGAGGTTTGCCTTGCGTAATGCTGGGGCTACGCTTTTTAGCCCTACGAGATGGTCGTCGAATGTGATCGAAAACACAGCGACGTCGTCCAGGTATGCAAGACACGTCAGCCACTTCAGTCCAGCGAATAAGCGTCCACCATTCGTTGAAATGTGACGAGAGTGGAACAGACAGCGAAAGGCAATACTTTATATTTAGAAAGCCCGTCGGGAGTCCCGAACGTGGTTTTTTTGGTCGCCCTCGTAAACTTCAGTTTGCCAACACCCTCTCTTGAGGTGTAATGATGTAATGAACTGAGCATGGCGTAGACGGTCCAATGCGCCATGAATGTGCGGAGGGGAATAAACATCGCGTATGATTAGTCTGTTAATTCGTCGGCGGTCAACACAGAAGCGAATTGTGTTCCGTTTTTTCCTTTACTAGTACTAAAGGCGAGGCCCACGGACTTGTCAACGGTTGGATCAGGTCATGATTGAAGATTTCTCGAACTTGACGTTTAATAGCTTCGCTATCCTTTGGGGGACGCGCGGTATAAATGTTCGCGAAGAGGCCGCACCAACTTCTCTGTAACAATAAGGTGTTTTGTAACGGAAGTGCGTTGGACCTCCGATGGTGTGGAGAAGCAACCCGAGAATTCCGTCAAGAGGCTTAGCAGCCGCTCAGCTTGCGGATCTGACAAGTCAGAATTAACGTGAATGTGGCTGTGTAGGTTGGAACGAGTTGTTGCATCCGGTGAAGCCACCTCCAACGTGCGGGAGAAGTGGGCGATATTGCTGAGAAAGGCGACAGCAGTGCCTTAAGGGGCGTGCTGAAATTCATTCCTGAAGTTCTTCATCAGAACTTGCGAGCGTTTATTATGTTGCCGAACAAAGCCTCGTGCTATGCAGATGTTCCGTTTGAGCAACTAGAGCTGTGCACGGGCCGAATTTTAGAGCCCGAGCCCGGCCCGGAGCCCGCTGACTGCGTCGAAAGCCCGCCCGAGCCCGACGCTAGAGGGCTGCAAGCCCGCCCGGCCCGGCCCGACGTACAAAAATAAAAGCCCGGGTCCGGCCCGGTCCGGCCTGACATTATGAAGGTTTGCTGCGGAGACAATATGTCGTTTTCCGATAATGGGGCATTTTATTCAACATATCAAAGTGAAACATAAGCAAACGACACATGACAGTCACTATATGCAACGATTACAAGTTGTCGCGTAAAATAAGCTGTCCAATGATTCGGGCTTCAGTGAAATGCGGCGCTCCTGCGTCACATATCTCGCCCAACTGAAAGTTCCTTCGCTGCTCGCACTGGTAGCCGGCATTGCCAAGACATTTTTCAGAAGCATAGCAAGCTTGGAATACTTGGAACTTTTGTTCTTCGAGAAGTTTAATACCTCACATGTAGGAGAGGGGATTATTCCGCGTATAGATAATCACAGAGCTCATCTTGTGCGACATAACCGTTTCCCCTTTTTTTAAAGTGGCTAAGGGAAAGGAGAACCGAGAAAGGGGATGACGGGCGGTTGCGGAGAAGGTGCTACGCGGTGGAAAACAGTTCCGGCACGTCTATATCTTGGGCTTAATTCGGGCTTTGCATCTGGTACGGCCCGCCCGAGAAAAAACAATGCAGCCCGAGCCCGGCCCGGGCCCGAGATGAGAAGACGTCGGCCCGCCCGAACCCGGCCCGCGGGCCGGGCCGGGCTCGGGCTTTCGGGCTACCCGAAGCCCGTGCACACCTTTATGAGCAACAGAGTAGTATTTGCCTCGGCAATATCTTCATAGTCGTCGAATTTCTCGAATACATCGCAGCTAACCAGGGTCAATAGGCTGCTCTTCGGTGGTTACATGACGTTGTCGTCTACAACCCTCAAAGCATTGATATATTTGTCGTCAGTGTTGTCAGCCCAGGCGTGCGCCGTGGAAAACGTTACTTGCGACTCTTGCAAGTTATCACGGCTCCGTTAGTCTTCAGAAAGTTCATTCCGATAATTTGTGCGCTCGAGCTACTCGGCAGTATGATGAAATCTCCGAGCCAGGTTAACCCACGAATGCTTACTCGCGCTGTGCATCTTCCCGCCGAAGTTATGGGACCTGCCGTGCAAATATGCGAACCACTTCACAGGGTAGAAACCTGTTTCAGCTTGCAGGCAAGATGCATGCTCATATATGAAGTGTCCGCTCCGTTGTCGATTAGCGCCATTTCTTCTTCGTTGTCCACTTTAAGAGTAATGTTTGATGTTACGACTTTTGGTACCGCATTTTACTGCGTCTGTTTGTTTATTTCCTGTCGTCGACGTAATGTAA
>JALIZH010030619.1:0-13870 GCA_030522465.1 Rhipicephalus appendiculatus | reverse complement strand
CACGGCATTTTGGCAGCAGAGGCGGCAGACAGCGCACAGGCTTACCGTCTACTTGTCTCACAGGTTTGAATATTTCTAACCTTTTAACCTCTTCTTTCTGTTGCCTCTGCTGCCAGTAGTGTAGTTCTAAATTGTGTGAATTCGTCTGTGTGAATTGTGCCCCAAAATGGGAAGTGATGTAAAGAGTTTGAAGCGAGAATTTCGAAAAGAAATCAGGGACCTAAAGAGCAGCTTAGACTTCATAAGCAAGGAATATGACTCCCTTAAGAAAGAATGCTCAGACATCAAGAAGGAAAACACAGCATTAAAAGAAACTCAAGAAACCATTTTGCGAGAGATTGAGTGCCTCAGAAAGACAACGCAAGAAAACGCAACGCGCATCACCGCACAAGATCAATATTCGCGGAACAAAAACGTCGAGATTACAGGCATCCCGCAAGCAGTCAATGAAAACCTTGCACAAGTGCTTACTAAAATAGGGGATGTACTAGGCAAAACTATTACTGAGCATGACATTGAAGCCTGCCATCGTGTTCCGGCCCGAAGTGCAACTGCTCGTTCGAATGTTTCCGACAACCAAGACAGCTCTCAAAACTCAAATATTGTAGTATCTTTCAACCGCCGAGTAAAACGTGATGCCCTAATGGCTAAGGCAAAACGAACTCGGATAAACTCGGAAGACCTTGGCTTTGCCACAAAGCAGCCGGTGTGCATTAACGAGCATTTGTGCCCACAACTAAAGAAGCTACTTGGGATGAGGATTGCACGAAAACGAGAACTGAACTGGCGATTTTCATGGACCAGGGGTGGCAAGGTGTTCGCTTGAAAAACAGACACATCTCGTGCTATCCAGATAACCAGTGAAGCAGACCTAGATAGGATGCGCGAAGGTGGCCTTGCTTCGTAAAGTAGTGACTACCTCGTCACACATTTTTAGTTTACTGTTTTACTTTTTTTATATGTGAAGCATCTTATAGCGAAGCTTAATCCGGTGGTGGTGGTGGTGTGCGGCGTGCTTTCCCTTACTGCGCATGCGCAAACCCCTTCAAAAAAAATAAAAATAAAAAAACCTCCTCTCCCCCTCTCTCTCCTCTAGGCATCCCTCCCCGCGGCAACCATACCCCCTCACTGCGCATGCGCCTCCCCTCCTCTCTCACCTCCTATGTTCCGCCCTCCTCTAGGCATCTCTGCCCGCGCTCTCACTGCGCATGCGCGTAACCCCTCTCCTACTCTCCCCCTCTCTCCTCTAGGCATCCCTGCCCACAGCGTCCACACCCCACTGCGCATGCGCGCGTCCCCCGTCTCCCCTCTCCTACGCTCCCCCCTCTCTCGCCTCGCGACGCGGACGCACGCAGCGTATGCTAGCGAGTTTCTTGTTTTAAAAAACCGACTGCTCGCGCTGCACAACCGTTCACTGGCCATCCCGTATATATGGCAATGGATCTTGACCTCCAAGGTGGTGCCGGTGGGAGATTTCTCCTGTGCGTTGTTGAACAATAAAAATTCGCAGTGTGCGCGTTAACTAAAAGCGCACAGCGGGTCTCTGTGTCCAGTCGGAGTCTTCTGTCTCTCATTGCCCATTAGCAGCGATTGGCATGTTCCAGTAGGAAACACCGCTCCATCACTGCGTGCTCTGCGCCTCCTCAGTTTTCTCTCCTGCGCAACGCTGCGATGAGCGCCAGCGTCAACGCCGCCGCCAGTGTAAGCGTTAGCGCCCGCTGCTTCACATCTACACATGGTTCCCTTTAGCGGGAGATGGTGTAATTTTTTTATTTGACATGGCGTCACCAAAAGATATCGCACATCACAACGATGGTGCTCACCTGGCATTTTTACACTGCAATGCACGATCGGCTCGAAATAAGTACGATGAGCTCAACACTTTCATAGACGAATTTTCCTTTAGGTTTGACATTATTATGGTTACTGAAACCTGGTACACATGCGAGGAGGAAGTGTTTAGATTACCAGGCTATAATAGCTTTTACTTGAATAGATCTTCCCGCCGAGGAGGAGGTGTATTGCAGTTAATCTCGGAAGAGCTATTTGTAGCTTACTCACCGAGTTTACAACAATCGCACCGGATTATGAAGCTCTAGCACTAATCCAAGATAACCATGTTTATGTTGTTCTTTATCGCCCACCTGATGGCTGTGTTGAAAAGTTCTACGTCTTCCTTGAAAGGCTACTAACCTTTCTAGGCACAAATAGGATGTGCGTCGTAATAGGTGGTGACTGTAACATCAACATTTTACAAAGTAATGCAACGTCACGTTCATTCCAGCTCTTGCTTGATTCTTATGCATGTACAGTCACATTAAACGAACCAACTCGTGTCAGCATTCACTCTGAAAGTCTTCTAGACATATTTATCACGAATAATAGAAACGACTGCGTGACATCAGGCTCCGTTATATCGGATATGAGCGATCACTTCCCTATATACATGATATACAGGGTGTTTCAAGAAATGTGTCCAATATTTTTAAAAAATCAGGAAAATGTGGTATTTGCTCGCTGTCTTCACAGTTGCTCTTTCTGTAGCGGCAGACATCTTAAGATGGTTGAAGACATGATTTGGGACAGTAATTAAGAAAGTTAAATTAATTAACTTTTTTAATTAACGGAGTTAGGTGGTTAAGTCTAATGGGATAATTGAAGTCCTTCATGCGAAGAACTAACAAGCGTGAACTAACAACTGTCGCAGTTGTTACGTGTTTTTATTTGAGCAACGCGCTGCGAGTGTCCACAATGCAGAAGCCGACGCTGTTGTTCTTGTTGCCTTTGACATGGCTCATACCCATTCAGGGGGGATTGGCCAAGGATTGATTATATGATTATATGACTTTTCGACGCGTTTGGTACTTCTTTTTCTTTTAAACTGCAGCACGTGGAATGACCCCTCTGCGTCTCCTGCCACGCGGTGGCGTCCGACGCCAAGTGTGCTTGGTGTTATTTTTTTTCCTTCTACATCGTGAGTGGTACAGAAGGGAGCCACTTTTCGTGCGCGTCTCAAGGCAGTTTTCAATTTGAAAGAAACTGTAGAAGCGTTGCGTGATAGAAAACACGCTCAAGCTGTTCCGAGATCTGCGTACCGCGAGTGGCAAATGGTGCATATCAATAGCTCACCGTTATATCACTGGCACGAGCATGACGTGTGGCTGTGTTGGCTAGCGCAGCAGGCTGCGGAGCGAGGGGTCGCTTGTTCGAATCTCCGGTCAGGTGGTTTGGAATTTTTTTCTACTGATTTATTTTTTTTATGCCTTTTTTATGTGTACACATACATATACATATCCGGGACATGACGGCGTCGACAGACGGCGACGGCGAAAATCAGCCGAGAGTGTCCATATAATTGCTATCGCAATAAAAAAAATTAACACCTTTGCACCAGTGGTGCCAATCCTAAAGGAAGCGCGGAGTTGAGCAGCCTTCTTTCTTTCTTTTCGGTTTTTTTTCTTTCTTTCCTCTTCTCTTTCTTTCTTTTTCTCTGTTTTCTTTTTTTGTTTTTTTCTCAATGTTTACTGATTTCTTCCTCTCTTTATTTATTTATTTCTCTTTCTTGCTCTTCCTATTCTTCCTATTTTTTCCTTTCTATCTCTCTCTTTCTATTTTTTGCTTGATTCCTTTTCTTCTATTTTTATACCTGGCTTTGCCTCCGTTATGCCAAGCGACGACAGCATACGACAACATGGGCCCCTAAACTGCTCCGCACTAAATATCATCATCAATGTGCTCGAAGAAGTAGAGGAAGATGACTTCTCATTGGTGCGAGCGGGCGCTCAATATGCGACAGATGGCTATACTATTTGTGGTTTTTCCTGCGTTACGTCAAGCTACGACAGCATACGATGACAGCATGCGATGACTGCATACGACAGACCGGGCCCTTAAACTGCTCCGCACTTAAAACACTTATGTGCGAATTCCCGGGCAAGAGGCGATACCGATCAGTCAGTTGCGCGTGATGGTCAACGTGAGAGATAGCTGGTCACTCTCTTGACTTCACCCTTGTGTTTTCACGCCGTGTCTTTTTAAACATGAATACCAACTAATTAGCTCAGCTATCGGTTACTGTAAGTGTTTCATTGCCTTTACTTTTTTGGCCCGTATTCACAAACGAAACTTATACTTAACTTATGACTTAAGTAAGCGATCGGTACTTAACGCGTTTCACAGACCAATCTTGTACTTAAGTTAAACTTAAATCGGCACTTAAGTGCCAGAAAGTAAAGTACAGCTACTGGCTACCTTAAGTGCTACTTTCGCCGTTTTTTCGTCAAACAATATGGCCGACTACTATGGCTGTGTCGCCGACTTCACCGACTTTGCTGGCCGTGTGGAAGAAATTACTCAGGATGAAGCATATCGTTACGCACCGCCGTTGCGCCTAGTTCAAATGGTTCGGCAGAATTCCATTGAGGCTTATAACGACGCAAGATTCCTGTCGCAGTACCGCTTTTCCAAGCTAGTGGTGCTACGCCTGTTGAAAATGCTGCCGCTGGGCCCAAAGGACAACGAACGCGGTCAACCTGTTCCGGCACTGAATGCCGATGAAATGCGTGAAATATATTTGAGAGGTGAGGTTCTTTCGCTTGCTCCATTAACAGGCGTCTGCAGCAGCTCGCCAGACGCAGGCTTTGATGGCAGCTCGCATCCGTAGAGCTGCTGCGATCGCCCAACTACATATATCGGCAGCTTGCGTCTGCGGAACAGCTTTGAACGCCCGAATACACCGTGTAACGGAGCAAGTGAAAGATGCTCACCTGCTTTTTTGCTTTTGTTTTTTTAATTATTGGTTCCTTTCATATGACAACACTCCAATTATTAAGGGAATGCACACGGGCGCTCTGAAAATAAATGACCATAGAGAAAAACGCCAAACGCTGAAAAGCAGAAAAATAATCCAAGGAGTGAAACGCACGTATGGTGACGAAAGAACCGCTGGTATTGCATGCGATATCTCAGCACAGTAACCATGACAGTAATAAACACTTGTAGACGACAAAATAACCGCGAGTTGAGACGACCACTTTATATCGATGGCCGCTGAGCGGCGGCTGCTTGTTGTGGCCAGCCGAAGGCTTAAAACCGACAAAAGCGAGAATTATTTATTCCACCTCTTACGAAGTGTGCCTTTATAAAGCCTTGAACATTTACGGCCAGTGTTCCGTGAAAGTTACAGTAATTTATTGGTGCTTTATTTAATGAAACAAGTATGAAACTTCTGTAGCCTCGTTCCCAGGAGTCATACTTACCCAGAAAAGTGCTACTTTGATAAGTGAGCCTTAAGTGGAGTTTTTGAAACTTTACCCAAACTTAACTCAAACTTAACTCAAACTATTCCAAAATAATTTTAAATGTGCAGTCTTACTGAATGTTTATTAAGGCCTTGGGTGCGAGGCCCAGATCAAGAAAAAAGTTGTTCAGATATGAGGTTTCACCTTGAGGAAACATGTATCTAACTGCACTGTAGCAGGCTGCTGTGATTTGGCTATATGTCTCATTCTCCCTTCTTTAAGTCTCTGCCTTGCAAATTTTGCTTAATTCTTATTGCTATTTTGTTGGACCAATCTAGGGTTACTTTTGTTAAGCAGGGAACTTTGTTGCATTCTTAAACAAGCCACCATGCATCTACCTTTCTTATTTCAGATGATTGCAACGAGATGGAGTCGCGACAAGACCATCAGTGGACTTGCAGTTGTGAGCATTGTTGCTGCCTTCAAAAAGAAAGCAGTGGACAAGAGTAGCACTATGGGCGAGTTTGTATCCCATGAAATCTGAGTGTTTAGCACAACTCAGAGTAAAAGGAAACAAAGGTAGGGGTAGAAGGGGAGAAGATGACAGTGTGCGCTCTAAGTTCCAACTGGTGTTCTTACCCTTGTTTCCTTATACTCTGCTTGAGCTGCTTTAAAAACTCAAAAGTAGTGGAATTTCATGTGTCGCAATGATGAATTTAAGGTTTGTAAATATATTGTTAGCTAATGCTAATGACTTATAATACACTCCAATTGCAGTCAAAAACTAGGAAGGGCATACTGCCTTTTGCTTGCCATACTTTTGAACCCTCATTTTTTTTATGAGTGTACCAAAGCCATCCTGATTGCTTTGTGTGGCTCCTTATTCTGGCTAAGTAGTTTTAAATGGCCACACATTGCTGCTGCTTCTCATCTTAACAAGCCTTGCACATCCGATGTGATTAATCCCATTAAATGCCTTTTTTGCTTATGTTAGTCTTGTTTATGTATTCTACATTCGGCCTACAGGGAGAAAAAAATAAACTTGATGACAAGCACCAGAAGCTTAGGGTAACGGTACTTGGCTGCTGACCTGAAAGATGCAGGTTAGGTCTTGGCCAGGAACCCCAGGTGATCGAGATTATTTGGAACCCTTCATTACGCCATACTTCACAATCATGTTGGGCTTTTGGCATATTAAACCTTAGCAATCAATAGTAAACTTGACGCAGAATATTTAGCTACAGAGTAAATGGTTATATTGGTACTCATGTCTATGCGCTTCGCACTTTTTAAGCAAGATTTAAAAAATCCACGTGCTCACCTCTCCATAGGGAGTCTGAATATGGCAAAGTCTGTAATGTATGTGCATTTCATACCTGTGCAAAATATAACAAATGTGAACTCTGCTTCTTGCAGGTCTATCGACTAGATTGAATGGAAAACCACGAAGATGTATATTCAGCAGCTAAGTGGAAAGCACCGAGAGCGACACCCACACATTGACAGTGTGCAATGGGGAGGGGATTTCAGGCAAGTGTAATGAAACATTGCTAGGTATAGAAATAAAGCACGCAGTAATTTTACACTTTGTATACCAGATATGGTTTTGCAGTGGTCTTTGTTGGCTCAAAAGAATATTTGAAGGTGACGCTTCGTGCTTTACAGATGTCGATAAAAGTGCATGAAGTAACACAGCTCTTGGTAAGCTTTCTCAGCCTTTTTAAAGTATAATTTTTTTAAAAGATGAACTGAGCCGACATTTTCAAGTGTTTATCATATATAAAAAGCAAATAATTGCTAAGGCCCTGTAATTCTCTTAACAAATACATGGCACATGTCACCACTTGCTAATTAAAATCAATATAGTATTCTATCTTCGGCCTATTGCCACTGTGGTCACTGCTTGATATCCTAATTGAAAGTGATTATGTTTGGAAGCTGACTTAGCAGGACAGTGGGTGCCAAATATGAAATAGACCTTCCTAAAAACTAGTGTACGTAAAACGGTGCATTATTTAAAAAACAGTCAATGCATCACAGTTAGTTCAAGATATTTTGAACTAAGTCGTGTTCAGGCACGCGCTTCAGTTAAAGAGTAGCATATAGTGTTCGTGTGCGATACAGTTTTGTTTATCAAACTTTCTAAACATCTAAAACAGTCGCTTAAGTGCACATTGCTACTGTTAAAAAAATTCGGCAGATCTCGGGTACCATGGGAATCAATTATATGCGAAGCATGCATCACGAAGTTTGCTGGGTGGCACTTTTCAAAATGAACATAACGTTATAAGGCGGATAAATGTAGTATGTACTCAGTAAACATATGTCGAAGTTTCATACGCATTCACGTATCTAGAAAACATGCAAATGTGAGGACTCGTTGTTTATAGTTGCGTATAGACGCTACCACTACAGTGAGCACTACCAGCACCAGCTGTGGTAGACTGAAATGTTTTTCTTGTATTAGTCCGTGATGTTCTTTATGCTAAGCGTAGTTCAGAAGCGTATGCTGATTTTTTATGCTTTGAGGCAAGAGGTACGAAGTAGATCGACGTTAAGTGCAATAGTTGTGTGCACATCGTGACCTTACCAGGAAAGTCCACTACACTGGCGCCTACTAGTTACTACAATGAGTCTGACATAACGTCAGCACTCACGTTAAAGCACAGGCGTCAGTATTATCGAAACGAAGCGTGCCTTACGGTGGGGCGATGTGAAAATAACACGCCACTTTTGTTAGCGTATTCCCCCGGGGACGAGCAACGCTTGAATATAGCTTGCAGAATCATAGGAATACAAATGTAATGTTTATTAGACTGCTATAAAAGTGGAGTAAGCATTGGAACCACAATTGACGTTAACTCAGCAAGACGCCTGTGTCGTAGGTTTACATATCAAATGTTTATTGCTTTGTTATAAAATGAGATAGCCAGAACTAGAATCACAATTGAAGTTGCACCGACCTTATGCCTGCATGTTGTCTTTTTCCAAAGCAGTTTGAAGACCTGGCATGGCTCTGTGGTAGAATAGCTGATTGCTGTGCAGAATGCTTGGATTCGATTCCTGCTGAGATCCTGATTTTTTATCTTTGCATTCGTCGGGTCTATGCTGCCGATGTCAGTTTCTCTTAACGCTCTCACAGCTAAGTTCCTTACATCTGTACTCGCTGTTCTGGGGCAGATATAAACTGTTAATCTCCTGTGGCACATACCCACGTACCACGGCCCGTGGTATACAGGTGTAAGCCACATGTGTCCGGAGGAAAGCGTTTACCGACGTACGCTACAAGATTTTCATGATATTCATGTCGTGACCAGACAGTCATATTCCCCAAACTCTTACCCTTCCCTGCCAATTTTGGTTTACACCAAGTTAAAGAGGTGATCACGAGAGCACCCAGACGTTGGCGGCTAGATAGATAGATACATAGATAGAAACGCTCAAAGTGCCTGCAATCCACAAAGAAATGCTTCACATTTATTACCAACATACTTAAATTACTTCCTGAGCACATATTTTTTTAGATGATCACCAAGGCAAAAAAAAGCTGCTCAAAACATACAGGTTCTAGACTTCTTTTTTTCTTTCCCAAAATGGTGCGCCCGCCATACCCTGGCGAGTGTTTGTCTTAAAGCTTGCATAAGTTCCAACGTTTAATATTTGCCTGAAATTAAGCACTGCGTGTTCACAACAAAACGCCAGTATTATTTGTAGAAAGAGGTTCGAAACAAAGCAACAGTGGTATCATTTGTAGAAAAAGCTAGGCAAACGTGTGCTGTTGCATTCACATTATTTGGCAACTAAGTACCAATTATGGTTTGCTCAAAGCTCCAAATCGTTTGCTTAGCACAAGTGTTCACTTTTCGTTACTTCTCTAGAAGAATGCTTTCATCTAATGACCAAGAAAAGGGACCCGAGCTGCTCCGTGTGCTTCAAATTTTTCAGTGATGCGATGTCATTTCAAAATCAGATTTAGGTAGAATAAATGTGAGACAAACCTCACAGCTAAATGTCTTCATTGCTGTCATTAGCATAGGATGAAGGTTACCATGAGCATTTATGACTTTCACAATTGAAACGGCATTGTGATTAGGTAATTGAGCAAGTGGTCTGTCGCTTTGTGTTGTGTTAGTGGTTACGGCAAGTTACATTGCGTGGCTGCTGTCCAAAATATTCCTCTTTGGTCCTGGCCACAGCAGTAACATTTTGACAAAGGTGAAAAGCGACCGTCGTGGCCGTGAGGTCCATGTACTGCGCAATGTTAGAGCAAATTAAAGCACCCAAGTAATCGAAATTCGATGGAGCCCTCCACTATGGTGTGCCTCGTTATGTAGTTTTGGCATGTAAAACCCCACAAATTATCAGCAGCTGGTCTTTTATAAAAACATCATAAGCTAAACACCTGTTAGCGGTGCTTATGGTTCCAACGCAGAAGCAATGAGACTAGGTATTTTAGTTCATAATGCATAACAAAAAGTTCATTGTGGACTTTTATTAGGTCCACACTCCAGCCAAATCAATGTCCAGCTAAATCCCTGCAACTGGCGACATAGAACTCCACGTACATGATGATGATTATAGGTGAAGAACAAAGATGTGCCAACAAACGCCTGAAGTGTTCCTAATGCTTTACATGTGGTCATCAAAACGCGGTAAAGAAGTTGCAGCACTTATTCTCTCCTTATGCTTTTACAATGGAATTTTATTTATTTTGTGAAAAAAGTGGCATTTGGGCAGCAGAAAGTCTCGGGTAATGAATAATTTTGTTGAAAGCATGGTACTGATAAAAGAAACAAAGAATGAACAGGCCTCACTGTCGTCTTCTCTCACCTAGCATCGCTGTTATCGGTATCATAAGCAGTGATGATGTCGCCTCATATGGTTTTATGCTCAGACACATGTACTTCGGTTCAAAGTTGGAATCACTTCTGTTTAACAGCAATATTACCTGCTTTCATTTCTCGTGGTGCTCTTTGTTTCCCCGTTCCCCAAACACCTTTTGGCTGTTTCCCTGTAAGCGGAATGGCCTACTAGCTCCTAGCATGGGCATGGCATTGTCGTCCCCCCCCAACCCCCTAATACTCCACGTCTCTCAAAGAATAGCGCAGCACATGTACAAGATGCGCTTTGACTGCCAGCTTGTCTCGCACTGAACAAGTGTTTCAGTACACAAACAATGCTCAGTGACACAGTGCATGGTGCCACGCTGTAGCAGCTTTGAGTAGCGTATAAAGTTCGGCCATAGCATGACATATAAGTTTTAAGATCAGCAAAGTATTTAAGGACCCTGATTTAAGTGTTCTCAGCCATCGTAGCTTGACATTCGTATTCATCTTTTTTTTATTTTTACAGCCCCGCATCTAGTTGCATCTGTTGGCTGATCCGCCTGTCAGACTTCACTAAAATCATTTTATTAACTTCTACAGAATACATGTGTAACACTGCTCAGCATGTGTAATCATAAGAATATTTTTTTTCTCATTGCTAATTTGCTTTCTTCCAGGTCAGTCCATCTTCGAATTTACCTGTCACCTGCATGCGGTTAAGGGAGCTCATCATGCCAAACCCTCGCCTTGAGGCTGGCTGTTGAGCACCTGTTTGCTGTCTGCTACTGCTTAGACATCAAGTACACTGCATGTGCGGGGGCACACTCGAATTTCTTCTGAGGTCAGTATCTCTTGCTTCTTATTCATTATGAGAAAATTACCTTCTTGAACAAGCTGCTCGATTCGAGAAAAGGCATCCTATGTAAAGGTGCATTAAGAGACGCCTGAGGTCATTTGTTCTAAAATACAGGGCGTGCTAACACGGACAAAAGAAAGAAGTCAAGACACCACAAAAGCCAACTAACCACAGAAAATGTGTGAAAACGTAGAAAGGAAAGAAGGCACAAAAACTGATTTGCTCATGCTATGCAACAGGCGAACCTATCAATCCGGGACGTGTGGGGTCTATGCATAGGTCGGCAATCTCACTCATGAGTCGACTCACTTGGACTCACTCAGACTCAGATTGAGCCGTGAGTCTGAGTCTGAGTGAGTTCGGGTGAGTAATATTTTGGTGAGTTTGAGTCCGAGTGAGTCCGGTTGAAGAAAATTTTTGTGAGTGTGAGTCCGAGTGAGTTCGGCTCAGGAAAATTTTGGTGAGTCTGAGTCCGAGTGAGTCCAAAGTTAAATAGATATTTCTTGAGTGAGTCTGAGTGAGTTCCACTGTTTTTTGCCGACCTATGTTCATATCTACTCATCTTCCACATTACTATCCTTGCCTTGCCTTGCCTGGAACTATCCTTGCCTTGCCTGGATTCACGTTTGTACTCGCGTCTACTCAAACATATTCCAAAGCAATGTATTACATACACCATTTAAATAGTTATTGATCAGAGGTGCGAATTACGTAGGGGAGTGCCTTGACCTCCACCCCCCTCCCTTTCCAACTCTTCCAAAAAAAGTTCTTGAAAAATATATCTTATGTTGTCATCTCTTTCAAGAAAAATGACTTTACTAGTTTACGGGCATTCATAACTCGTATTGGTAGTAACCTATACCATAAGGCGCCAAGAAAAGCACCGATTACGTGAGATCTTGGTGTTATAGAGCATTGACACCATGGTAAAAAAAATTTAGGTTAACGCACTCATGAGTCGACTCATTCGAACTCACTCTAACTCAGATTGAGCCGTGAGTCTGAGTCTGAATGAGTTCGGGTGCGTAATATTTTGGTGAGTTTGAGTCCTAGTTAGTCCGGTTGAAGAAAATTTTCGTGAGTGTGAGTCCGAGTGAGTCCGGCTCCGAAAAATTTTGGGGAGCCTGAGTCCGAGTGAGCCCTAAGCGCAAAATACATTTCGTGAGTGAGTCTGAGTGAGCTTCACAAGTTTTGCCGACCTATGGGTCTATGTGAAAGATAACAGTTAAAGCTTTTGATTTCATCTTTTATAAAAATTAACCGACAATTGGTTCATCCATGTGCTACCACTATTTCGATATGCCATGCCTCAATCATCAGGTGTGTTTCGTTATTCCTATGCAGGTATAAAATTGCGCATTTATCAAATTTTCGTGTGTACTTACACTCGACAATGTAAAGAAAGATTAGAAGGTGAGCCTCCGGTTAGCGATCTCTTATGTTCCAATAATCCCTGGTTAATGAAACGACCCGTCTGTCCTACATAGAAGTGGCCGCAGCTGAAAGGAACCATATACACCACACCTGTACGGCTGGTGTACTGGTTGGTGTGTTTTACGAAAGAAATATCGGTCCATTTGCCATTTACTTGGTCATTCTTTCTCTGCACCGTGGCACAAACCTTACCTAGCTTATTGGCAGCCATAAAGACAACATCCACGCCTTATCTTCCTACTTTCTTTAGCCTGTGAGATACGCAATAAATGTATGGTAAACCTACGACACGCTTCCTATCGGTTTCTGCAGCCATGCTCAGACTTAACATAACAGACTTTTTTAAACGTTCAGCGAGAGTGGCCACTGCAACAAGAGGACAATCTACATCTGAAAAGTGCGTAACCTGTGCTTAAAGTTGTCACTCATTTGGGGCTCACATGACTTTGGGAAGGCTGACTTAAGGCAAGACATCGCTATACCATTTTTTACAACCTTCGAGTGCTTCGAAGAGAAGTTTAAGAGTAGTTTCGATTGCAAAAGACTGTATAGCCATCTCTTGCCTTAAGTCGGCCCTCACGGTGTCGTGTGAGCACCAAATAAGCGATAGCTTTAATACACACGTTACACGTCTTTTAGATGTGGGTAATCCTCTTGTTGCATTGGCCACTGTTGCTGAACGTTTAAAAGAAGTCGTTTAAGTCCGAGCACGGTTGCGAAAGCAATAGGAAGAAGCGTGTAGTAGGTATACCATACATTTATTGCGTATTTCGCAGGCCGAAGAAAGGAGGAAGTAGATACGGCGTTGACGTTGTCTTTAAGGCTGCCAGTAAGCTAGGTAAGATTTGTTCAGCTGTGCAGGAGAAAGATTGAACGAGTAAAAGACGAGAAGCAGACCTATATCGGTTTCGTAAAAACCCAATATGTTCACTGATTACTGTACAGGTGTGGTGTATATAAGGTTCCTTTCAGCAACGGCTGCTTCTATGTAAGACGGGTTGTTCCATTAACCAGAAATTATTGGGACATCAGAGATCGGCAACTGGAGGCTCACCTTCTAATCTTTCTTTACATAGTCAAGTGTAAGTACACGCGAAAATTCGATGAATACGCAATTTTGTGCCTGTAAAGGAATGATGAAATGCGTCTGATGATTGAGGCATGGCATATTGATAATAGTGGTAGCACATGCGTGAGCCAACTGTCCATTACCTTGCATAAAGCTGAAATCAAATGCCTTAACAGTCATCTTTCACGTAGACCCCCACAAGTGCGGGATTGATAGGTTCACCTGCGGCATGGGCACGCGCAAATAAGTTTTCCTGCCTTTTTCCTTCCTGCCTCTGTGCACATCTTCTTCTTAGTCGGTATTTGTGGTGTCTTGAATGCTTTCTTGTGTCCGTGTTTGCACGCCCTGTCTTTTAGAATGAATACTTCTCAACTACCTTATATTGTAGGGCAGTCAAAGCTCGGCTGACTGTAACTAGTAAATATTTCACTTTGAGAATTCGATG
>JALIZH010030618.1:0-15052 GCA_030522465.1 Rhipicephalus appendiculatus | reverse complement strand
ATGAACTTAAAGAAGATAGCTTCACTTTTACACACGAGGGTCAGGTGCGTAAGTACACTTGCGCAGAGTAATAAAAAAAATCACCAAAAGTTTATCTAATTATGCACTCGAAAACTTGAGTCACTGACATAATAATATCTGGGGTTTTACTTCCCAAAACCACGATATGATTATCAGAGACGCCGTAGTGGAGGGCTCCGGAAATTTTGACCATCTGGTGTTCTTTAACGTGTACTGACATCGCACAGTACACGGGCCTCTATCATTTCGCCTCCATCGAAATGCGACTGCCGCGGCCGGGATCGAACCCGGCGACCTTCGGGTCTGCAGCCGAGCACCGTAGCCACTGATCTACCGTGGCGGACCCCTGACATCAGGGTCTATGGCGTATTACTGACATATTACTGGCACATATATCACGTTTCGCACTGATATAATGGGCCTCCATTATTTTCCATGCCATACGGTAATTTTTGAATCCCAGTCGAATGACTTTCGACCGGGATGCATTCCAGTCTACAGAGACACCGTGCTGCACGCGCCGAAGCAGCTGTGCCCCCAAAGGGGCGAAAACATTCGTTTTGGTGTTCCGCGAAATGGTGAAGAGTTTGCGTTACAGGCAATGTTGCGGATACGATCCTCACGGTAAACGGGTAATTAAATGCATCATCCCAATGTCATATTATTTAGGCGGTGTTTAAAATGTATTAAAATAGGCATATTCAATGACTAAATGAAAACAAAATGTTCTTGTGGCGTCGAAAGGGATGGGGGGAATTTTAAAGATGGAGAAAGTGAGAGAGAGAGGAGAGAACGCACACAGAAAGTCACACTTATCAGTCATCATAACATCAAAGTTTCTAAGAACGCTACTGGAGGCATCAACACTAAAAAAGTGTGTGCACAACATAAGAGTGCGAAAGAAATTCTCACTTGGACTGTACCAGAAAAAAAAAACGCTATTTATTGCAATCCGCCATTGCGTTGCATAAAAATAAAACATATGTTCGTGCAGCGAAAATTATTTATTCGCATTGACGACTTAGACGTATATATTGAATATCACCACACTGACACCACTGCAAAGTCAAGGCATAATCGAACAGTGCAAAAGGAGGAGTCTAAACGTTGCAAAGCCTTGCCTCTTTCTTTTTGTTACAGCTCTCTTTAGGTGCATTTCGTCCTCGCATCTTGCACTGTTGCCGCATTCTCATCGTAATGTAGTGTTGCGGCCGGGGGGTTAGAGGAGCGTCCCACCATTGCCACCAGTTGTTGCGACTCCGGGTCCTGCAGGTCTCATTTCTGGTAGCTGGCCCCGTCTCAAGATCTATCGTCCAACAAGTCAGGACAGGCGTCCGTAAGAACGACAAAGATTTATTTACATACTGAGAAGAGAGTAGCAAGAAGAAGTCAAGAAGTATCAGAAGTTGAGTTGGAATGAAAAATATAATGATGTCTTCGGCTTTTATATCGCCGAGTTGCCAACCCTCGGCGCGTTGTCCGCATCTTAATCCAATACGGTGTCCGGTGGCCTCGAGGCTCCACCCATGAAGGAGGGGCAAGACACCACAATGCAAGTGGAGAGGGCACAGCCCAAACCGTGTCCAAATATGGTCACGAAAACAGCACCAAGGTTTTGCGCACAGCACCAACTTTTGCACGAGTTTGAAGATCTTGGCTTGGGCTGGTTCCAGGAATTCTTCCGGCCAGGGGGCAGAGTCTCTGTGCCCGTGCTGAAGAAAGGGGACGGCTCGACAGGAATGTGTTCCATCAGGCCACTCCACGCGGCAGGTGCTACGGAGAGAGCGGGAGTGAAGGTTGCCCGTTCAATCCCTCGTCGTCTCGCCCACGCTAATTTTCCGTGACTTCGCTCCTATTGTGCAACGGCAGTCGGATTAGTCTTGTTGTCGCCCCAACAGCAAATACCTCAGTGGCCTGGACCTCGGGGCTTGCTTGAATGACAGTTCGCAGTTGAGGTCACAATGGCCTTTCCTGTCGCGCTGGTCTTGGTGGTGCAGAAGCAGTCGGTGGACCCCCCTTTTTGTTCACGCCAGTCCGGGAGATAACCACGCCGGTTTCGACTGCCTTCCTTGCTTGGAACGGGACAACGAACTGTTTGGCGGGTTCGCAGCAGCCGAAGGAATTCGACGCCGATGGCGATCGTAACAGTCATAGCGCAGGATTCTGGCAACTGCGTCTGTCTTGTGCTCAGTGCACAGAAATGTCAATTGCTGCTCAGCGACATGCTCGATTGTCTCCAAAAACACGTGAGGGTCATCTGCGTGGCTGGAAAAATTATTTTCCGTGGTTTTCAGCAAAGAGTAGTAGATCCTGTGATTTGGGTATGTCAGCCATGTCTTCGTCTTTGAATTGGGGAGATGAAAACACGTTCATTGCCAGGTCGGCGAATGCGGCTACTGCAACCTAGCAACAAAAGCTGCCGCATGGCGCGCCTTTCGCGACTGACGAACGTTGTGACGCTCGCAGGACGCCGGCGTTGCCACCGGCCTCGCCGGTTGGTATAGCAACTGTACGTAAAACGTTTTGGGGGGCGAAGCACCTTAAGACCGCACAATGTCCCTCCGTCCATAAACCGCCGTACGGCGTCTACAGCAGATGTAGCGCAGATGCATGTGAACAAACCGAAACATCTGTGAACAACAAAGAGGTTATCAAAAGGCTGTTAACCAGAACAAACAAAATAAAAGGCCACAACACCGTAAAAACACCGACATTTAACCACCCATATATCAAAGCATATGACAGAACAAAAGGTTAACAAGAACAAAATAAAAGGCCACGATTCATGATCCGATGCACACTGCTTCGCGCCATCATCAGCATTCACTTCGTGGATATGCGTGGGTATTTTTTTATCTTGAAGTTGCGCTAGCCTACCGATGAGTATCCGTTGCCGTCAGCGGTCCTACGGACGCGCGAGGTTGTAACTTTATCTGGTCGATCGCGTCTCCTAAGCAAGCGGAGAAGTGTCGCGAAGTGGTTCTTAAAGGAAAATGGAAGAGATAAGTGCCGGCTCGTAACTGTCTCTCTCAACGGAGGTCACCTCAGCAAGCCAGCACGGGGGGAGGGGGGGAATGGGGAGGGAAAAGATAGATCAATGGGGAGGGAAAGGATAAATCAATTGTAGAGACTTAATTTATCACCATTCATAGTACCCCCCTTTGCTTCATGTGTTTATAGCGTCGTCCACAGCATTGCTTTTTTTTTCCATGTCTATGCGGATGCATTGCTCAGACTCGCCGATGCCTAGGTATCAGGCTAAGAGAACATCACAGCTCGTCTCAATAGGAAGCTTATTCGCGCGTGGCTTGACGAACAAAAAAGAAGTTCACAGCACTTTTAATGACCATATCGTTTCTCACTTGTTATTTAATTTCAGAACAGAGCGCCGTTAATGGCTAAAAAATCTTTAAAAATAAGCAGATTATTTATCCTTGATAAATGAAGTACAACTATAGTGAGGTCAAATGTGTTTTGGTGGTTTAAACCCGTTTGTCAGGATTTTCCTGCTGCTTTGCGAGCGCTATAATAACCTATCATCAAAATTCCCTCTGAGAAAACAAAAGTTGCTTTTCTTAAAAGCAACACGAAACTTATGTGCCCTGTTGAACTGTTCAAAACCACCCCAAAAAGGATTCTTTCCTCTCAGTACCGACCGTATTGTAGGGTTGGCGTACTTGAAAATCGGCATTTGCTCGTTTGTGAAAGCCAGTAGGCTTTTTTTTTCGTTTTTTTTTGTATTTTTTTAGAAGACCTATTTATTATTCGTAGAGCGCTGTCGGAACTTCTCTCGGTTTATGCGTGCTAAAGAGCTGTCAGGTTAAGATTCTGCGTGGAGCAAAAAACTCTAGCCACGCAGGTCGTTTCTCGAGAACTTAATAATATTTGCTGATATCCTTTTTGCCGTAATTCTGAAATTGAACTAGTGTTCCACTCTGCGCGGCACTTCAAGTTGTCAACATTTGGAAAGGTTCGGGAATGCTGACAGAAATGCATAAAAAAAGCGTTTCACTGCAAATAGCGGGAACCTCCCTTCCAGCGTTTGTTTTTCACTCAAGACACGTAATCTCTTGAGTGAAGGAAAAAAATAAGAAAATTGAAACTACCGAGGCGTCATCGCAGAACTGGAGAAAAACGTGAGTAGCTTCTTAAGGTTCAAGTTTGGCGCTCGGCGTTTTGGTTTAGCAGCGTGGCACTTATTTTTCCGCCAACAGAAACATCACCGCAGAAGTTGGAATATGTAGAAAGCTTTCAATGTTAGTCGCGACGCGTCTTTGATGCATAAACAATTATTGCGTGCCGTCACGATCACTTGCACTCAAAGAATTTCATACATGAATTGAATATAAATTTTGACCAGAGTTTGCTACCGCAGAAAGACCCTGTGCGAGTCACCGATAGCTCTTCTAGTTTTACTTTGTGGTGCTGGAAGCGTAAACAGTGTCTCGTCGCTTCTTGCTATGGGAGACGTTCGTAGTACGCAATAAACAAATGGAGCGAAACTCATTCTGTGTTAGCCGAGCCGTCAAAGACGCCACTCATGCTACAGTCAAACCTGCATGCCTCGAACTCGCAAAACAACGAAAATTTGTTCTATATATCGATTAACGTGACATACAACTTTTAAGGAAACAGTGTGCAAGTTGGCTTCACGGTACTGCTTACGTTAATATAAGGAAGGTGCGTTCACGGCAATGAAGAGGCCTTCACGCTAAGTTTCTATTAAATGCGAAGCATTTCTTAGCGAACTTCGGCGAGTTTGAGCGTATCTATCTATCTAGCTATCTAGCCGCCTACGACTTTGTGCTCTCCTGGCCGTATCGTTAATGGGATTTATACCTAATTTGGTATGGCATAACATGACTGTATGACGAACACAAATGGCTGGTCATATCAGGAAAAACATGAATAACTTGTCATGAAAACTATGATTTACATGCCACGCTCATGGCGCGCTCGCGGCCGTTTCGTTAGCTTGATATGCACCAAATTTGGGATTGAGTCACATGACTGTATGACGAACATAAATGACAAGTGGTAATATGGAAATCATGACATGTCATGAGCGACATGACTTGCATTCCACGCTCATGGCGCGCTCGCGGCCGTTTCGTTAGCTTGCTATACACCAAACTTGGTATTGAGTGACATGACTGTATGACGAACATAAATGACAAGTGGTAATATGGAAATCATGACATGTCATGAGCGACATGACTTGCATTTCACGCTCATGGCGCGATCGGGCCGTTTCGTTGGCTTGATATACACCAAAATTGGTATTGAGTGACATGACTCTATGACGAACATAAATGACAAGTGGTAATATGGAAATCATGACTTGTCATGTGCGACATGACTTGCATGCCACGCTCATGGCGTGCTCGCGGCCGTTTCGTTAGCTTGATATACACCAAATTTGGTATTGAGTGACATGACCGTATGACGAACGCAAATGACAAGTGGTAATATGGAAATCATGACTTGTCATGTGCGACATCACTTGCATGCCACGCTCATGGCGTGCTCGCGGCCGTTTCGTTAGCTTGATATACACCAAATTTGGTATTGAGTGACATGATTGTATGACGAACATAAGTGGCAGGTGGTAACACGAAAATCTTGGCATGCATGTCATCTACAATGCCATTTACATGCCACGCTCATGGTGCGCTTGCGTCCAGTTCGCTAGCTTGACATACACCGAAATTGGTATATCGCGACGTGACTGTATGACGAACACAAATGACAGGTCGTAACATGTAAAACACGACATGCAAATTATGTAATACATGATTTGCTCCTTCCTGGCTGCTTCGCATTACATCGATTCCCACAGTGAGTGGGATCTGCCGTCTTTTTAACTTTGTATTTTTCCATGGTTTGTACTTGGGGATGCAAGGTTTTATATGCAGGGTTGGGTTACATGCGAGAAAATATGGTATAGATGTAAATATCGCCTCAAAGTTATCATACTCCTTTGTGCGAACCCATTAGGCGCCGGAAGCTTCTAGTACGCCTTGGCCCTAGTGTCGGCCTTGTTTTTCAGTATCATACTCAGAGTGCTTCTTGGAAAGCTGTACGCAGCGGTGACGTCACGTTTCTTTTCTCCACGTTTGACTGTGTTGATTGTCGCCAGCTTTGCTGAAAACAGCAGGCTCTTCCATTTAGCAGCATTCATTGCGTTAACAAAGGGAGCGTAGAATCGCTGAGGAGCGACCAGTGAACACGCCCGACGGGCTCGTGGGTACTACGGCGAGGAATCGCAGCAGAAGACACGTGACTGTAAGCGGTAGTTTCTACTTGTTCCGTGCGGCGTCCTGCTAACAACACCGCACGCTCTCCCAAAGTGCATGTGGGAAAGCCTCCCTGCTTGAGAAAAAGCCAAATAGTTGTGATGGAAAGCCAACTTTTTGGGGCGCTTCGCACTGCTCGATGTTCGAAATACATTTTTGTTCGATGTAGCCGTAAGTTTTCTTGTGCATGTCGTTAAAGCATTGCCGCGTTCCAGATTATCTCCATATAAAAGACAATTCATTTGCCTGAGTTCGATATAGTCGGGTTCTACAGTATTCAGTAAACGGAGTGTCATTGACGTCACACTATGTACCCTACAACTGTTTTCCGTAGTAACCAATCAAGGAGGGATTGTCTTTCTTATTCAAATCGAGGGCCGTTGCAGAATGAATAGTCAGTGTTCGCGGCTGCTAGCCTCACACACAGCACTGTGGCTCATTCACTTTGAGTGTAGCGCACGTCTTCGCGAAGGCAACTCCCAACCAAAGCCGACAAAGACGCGATATTATGCGTCGGCGCAGTCATTATGGCTGTCGCAGAGCCGTATATCCCCTTTGGGAGAGTTCGGCGCTCCTTTGATCTCGCCGCCAGTCTGGCAACTGCTGCACTAGAGTCTGGCAACAGCGCGCTTCCGCGCCGCCGACGCCATTTTGTGCCGAGGTTTCGCGTGGTGCTGCGCCCGTGAAGTCGATGACGGCAGTTATGCTTCGTTTGTGACCGACCTGGGGCATCTGCTGCATTCGTGCACGTGTTGGCTGCGGAGAACATTGTAAACATGCACGGAAATCGCAATGCAAACTTGCTGCAGCTGCTCGAACTCGCCAAAAGAAAGGGTTCGCCCTTTACCGTTTTCCGCAAGGCGACAGGAATCGAGCACGGCGCCGCGTTCGGGAAGTAGCAGAACCGTATAAACGGCTCTGGTACTTCCGAAATATACGGCTCTGGGAAGTACGACCGAAGCGAAATAAATGGAAAGCAAATGACAACTCGCGCTTTTGTGAGGTAAGTGTGAAAATTAGTCGGCCCAATATGATGTGCGTTCATGGTGTACATACTTGTGAGCGCATCCGTTCCAGTGGACCTGCAAAATTTGATTAAGTGGTAATGCTTGGCCCAGCTGTTTACCTGAAGGTATGCAAATCAAGACAGACTTTCCTTCAGTTCAAACTCACCCCGTTTGGCATGAGTGCATTTGTACAGCCAATATTGGAACAGCCTTCATCCCTTCAAGCCCTGCTAATTTCGAGCCATCAAACGTCTTTTTCCACGATGATGCCTTTGCCATGGCCCGCCACTGATCATGTAGCAAGTTTAAATAACCGAATCAAGTGCATACCTCGGGTGTTCACGAAGACACACGAGTGATAAATAATCTATCACATGTTTCACTGCGCATTAGCAAAAACTTCAGGTGCTGACGCCCGCCGAAGTAAATGCGCTGTATTTTTTCTCGGTAAGCGACGCATTTCAGTTTTTACTGGCTAGCAGTGAAAGTTTTGATTAAAGCACGCACAGACAAAACCTCGTTGCGTTGTCAAGAGAGCGTTTATATCAAACATTTAATACCGAAGGTTATATACATGTCGAAATATGGAACGTACAATGCCTCAGTGCCTAACAGGCGATTTTGATTTGGTTCCTATAAAATAAACTGCAGCAGTACTCGAAGCACAGCGAGGTGCAGGGAAAAGCTGCTGATCTCCTGCGAATCAAAACAACAATGCGCAGTTCATTTACACTCGCCCACGCCGTCCTGCCTTTAACGCATGTTAGGCTAGGCTTCTTTAAAGCTACCTTTTTTGTGAACATGTTCAAATACGCGCGTTATCTGCAGTGATTTTTTTCGATGAAAGCTAGCCAGAGACTGAACGCTCGCTCGCCAACGCGAGCTTAGGGCGCCTCGGCACAAAATGGCGGACAGCGCCGCCGCTAAATTTGGATGGTTGTTGGCTCCGCCGCTCCGCCGAACTCTCCGAAGGATATACGGCTCTGGGCTGTCGGAGTGTTGCAACGATTGGACGAACGACCGCTTTCAGTGCAGGTACTACACGAACACCAGTGCCATCGTTTGCCCGAGCACGAGGCAGTGAAGGCATTGTTGGGCTTCTTGAGGACGACGGGCCTGTGCAAATACTTTTAACTGAGCACTGCAGCTCCGCTTGTGCGCACCAATTCACTCCACATTTCTTGCCCCCCTCCCGTCCCCTCTCTCTTTCTTTCTATGCTCCTCTCTCCTTCTCGCAGCTTAGAGTGGCCAAGCAGAGGCTTTTAACAGAAGAGCTGTTTAAGCCGAGCTTTAGTCTGTCCGTCATGGACAAAAAACCTCGGACGGGCATGTGCCACAGGAATTGGCCAGGCCCCACTACCGAGCACTGCGGGTGCGAGCGTTAAACGAAAACTCTGCTCGCTGAAGTGGAGAGGGGGAATGGAGAGGAGGAGAGAGAGATGAAAAGCGCTGAGGAGAAGGAGAAGAAATTAAATGAAATCAACTTCCTTCGCGAGGAGAAACTTGGTCGGTCGTGTACAAAACTATCATCATCATGAGCGCAAATAACTCGGCCAGCACGCGCTCTCTTCGTCCTCTTCTTCCTCTCCTGCTTCACTCCCAGAACACGCGTGGTGATTTGTCCGGCGTGGGATGCAATAACTCAGATGGGCGAGAGAACGAGTACAGAAGGAGAGAAAGAGAGAGAGAAATACAGTGATGTAAAGGGAATAAAGACAAAAAGATACAAAGACAGAAAAAACCGCCAGGCCTGCGCGGAATGCGCAGCACAGTGACAGCGAAAGCTGGAATGGCGGCCTTTCTAGAACCTTTTTAAACACTCTTGGGGCAACTACTACAAGCGCACTTACATGGTACCCACTACGCCATAAATCATCATAATTTTTGTGTAGTGGGGAAGCGTCTACTATACCAATATTCTTCCTTTTTTGGAAAAGCGCGGTACCCGCTACAGACTTTTAAAGCATTATGTGCACTTTGTTGATGCTGTGGATGACGACGATGAAGAATTATGCCATTTTGTAATGGGTTGGAGCATTGAACGACCCACTCGTTACGCAATTCGTATTGTGTGACGCCTGGTTCTTACTTTACTGTTCTAAAACGCTTGACAACACACGTTAACGCGATTTATTACCCGACATTAAGCCTTCATAGGATCAGTTTGCACCGCAGTTTCAAGCAGTGGCGTAGCTCAGTGGTAGATTGCTGGGCTTCCACGCAGAGGACCCAGGTTCGATTCCCAATCTGTCATAGGTGTCATAGGAAGAGAAGAATGGAAGAGAGGGAAAGTAATACGCTTACACGCATAGCAGCGTGTACCGCGCATGCCCAGAAAGTTGTAAAACTGCGAAATGTCACAAAGTACGGGTTCAACTTCGACTGTCTTAGATGAACTACACTGCTATACATGATGTTAATGAAGGCTTGCAAGGACTGGCTTCAAGGTATCCAGAACTTACAGTGCGCTTCGTGCTGATGGGGTTGTCAATCCGATGAGGAGTGTGCGCATTGTGCTGATCAATGACCTCAACACAGCGATGACACGTAGGTCTTCGTCGCCGAGATCCTTGGTAGAATCTTGTGTCGTCTCTCTATGAACGCGCAGTGGTGGTAAGGACGGCCACACGACATCCGCCACCACCTTCATCCCCTCTTCGTCTTCTTGGCCCTCCGAAAGTAAGGTGTAGGTTGGTGGTGGTGATGGTGGCGGAGGCAGTGGTGGTAGCTGTCGGGAAAGAGAAGTCCGGTGGCCCGCTGAATTATGACATCGCGGTGACGGTCCAGATTGGGCAGCAGTATTCCTAGACCTTCGCCGGTGACGGGAACGTCATTTTCGCTTTCTGACATTATCAGCGGCTTCTTTGTGTGTTGAGCCATCCCTTACCATCTGTTTTATTACGCTCCATTCTTTCTTCGCTGTCGGACAGTCTCTTGATGAAGCTTCATGCGATCTGTGGCAGTTGGGACATTTCAAGGTAATTGCTCGGCAGAATTCTGCATTGTGGGGCTCGGCACATCGGGGGCAAACCACCACGTTCCTGCAAGCTCCGCTCACATGACCCATTCTGCGTGGGGAACACTGATGTGTGTGTGCGCGAATGACTTGTTCTCTCTTTCCTTTTTTCTTTCTCTCTTCTTTTTCTCCCCTTCCCCCCTTCCCCCGCGTAGGGTAGCAAACCGGGTACAACCTGGTTAACCTCCCTGCCTTTCCTTCGCGTTTCTCTCTCTCTCTCTCTCTCACATGACCCATTTTCTGACACTTGTGGCATTGTAGTGGATTTGGTGTAAACGGACGAACCACGTGTCGAAAGTGTCCTGCTTTCACGTGGGATGGCAAAGTGTCGCCTCTGAATATAATCTTCACGCAACACGAGTTACCCAACCGTGATACTTGGACGATATTGGTGTGATCACTCGCTTCCTTGATCAGCATCGGAAGATCGGCAGAAGGAATGGCGACGTCAACATCGTATATTACACCAACTACCATGTCCTTGCTGAGTGGAATATGAGCTTTTACCTTGATACCATCCAGGTCTGTGATGCAAGTCAGAGATAGGAGAGATGGCTGGTGTATTACGTCAACGGCCAAGACATTCTTGCGGGGGTTGACTCGTACATCCTTGATTTCGTTAGGAGCCAAGGACTCTAGTTTTCTCGAGATGGTCTGCCGATTCAGCTGTCTCAGGTTGTCCGATGGTGTGACCATAGGTCGGCGAACTCACTCATGAGTCGACTCACTCAGACTCACTCAGACTCAGATCGGGCCGTGAGTCTGAGTCTGAGTGAGTCCGGGTGAATAATATTTTGGTGAGTTTGAGTCTGAGTGAGCCCGCTTGAAGAAATTTTTCGTGAGTGTGAGTCCGAGTGAGTTCGGCTCAGGAAAATTTCTGTGAGTATGAGTCCGAGTGAGTCCAAAGCTCAAGATATCGTTCTTGAGTGAGTCTGAGTGAGTTCCACTTCTTTTTGCCGACCTATGGTCATATCTAATCATCTTCAGCCTTACCATCAGCCTTACCTGGATTCACGTTTATACTCACTTCTACTCACACGTATTCCAAAGTATTGTCTTTCATACGCTATATCAGTATTTATTGATCAGAGGTGTGAATTAGGAAGGGGGGTGCCTTGACCTCCCACTCCGCCAACTCTTCCAAGAATATTTTTGATAAATACATCTTACGTTGCCGTCTCTTTCAAGAAAAATGACCTTACTGGTTTACGAGCACTCATAACTCGTATTCGAGAGAGAGAGAGAGAGAAAAGTTTAGTGAAAGGCAGGGAGGTTAACCAGGAAAGAATTTCCGGTTTGCTACCCTGCACTTGGGAAGGGGTAAGGGGTATTTGAAGGTACTATATCAAAAGGCGCCAAGAAGAGCACTGATTACATGAGATATTGGTGTTATAGAGCATTGACACCATGGTCGAAAAAGATAACGCTTGGCTAACGGACTCATGAGTCGACTCACTCGGACTCACTCAGACTCAGACCGAGCCGTGAGCCTGAGTCTGAGTGAGTGCGGGTGAGGAATGTTTTGGTGAGTTTGAGTCCGAGTGAGTCCCGTTGATGAAAATTTTCGTGAGTGTGAGTTCGAGTGAGTCCGGCTCCGAAAAATTTTGGTGAATTTGAGTCCGAGTGAGCCTTAAGCGCAAAATATATTTCATGAGTGAGTCTGAGTGAGCTCCACAAGTTTTGCCGACCTATGCGTGTGACTGGCACAAATATGACTGTATAATTATTCGAAGTCACCTTCTGCTTCACAGTAGATGCGGTTGAAGGTGGTGAAGCACCCAGCGATCTTCGTTTTGGTTTACGACTGTAAACTGGGGTGAATTCATCGTCGGATCCATCACTGCTCGCCAAATACAGCTCGGTGGACTCACTGTCGGCGTCGCTGAGTTCGCTGATCCGTTTCGTCGAGGTGGCCGCCAATGGCGGCGGCATGCCTAGAGGGTGCGCAGGCGAGTCTACTTCCAGCGTGGCCTAATAAAATACCGATGGCTAAGCGAGGAACATGAAAAATCAGCAAAAACTGCCACCCGGTAAACAAAGCGCTGTGAAAGAGGCACACTTCGTCGTCGTCGAAATAGATAGAGAAAGCGATAGGAAAAAAGAGACACAAAAAATATATAGAAAAAAACAGAGCAAGAAAGAAAGATAAAGAAAAAGATAAATAGCGAGAAACAAAGAAAGTGGGTGAAAGACGACAGCGGACGACAGCGCTTGTGTCGCAAAAAAAGGACGACAGCGCTTGTGTCGTCCTTTTGTGTTTCGTGTGTGTCTTAACCCGGTGCGCGCTGCCGTTTTATTGTAATTACGACCAACCAACTAACCCACAAGTACATTTTAAACATTTTAAGAGAGAGAGAGACAGAGAAAGGGGAAGTGAGAAATCGAGGCAGAGAGAGAAAGAAAAAAAGCGAAAGAAAGACAGAAAGAGGGAGAAAGAGAAAGAAATATATATAGAGAGAAAAAAATAAATAGAAGTAAACAGAGAAAAAAAATGACAGAAAAAACAGAGAGAAGAGGAACGTCAAGAGAAACAAAGAAGGCCGTCCAGCTCCGCACTTCCTTCAGGCTTGGCACCACTATAGTGCGAAGCTGCCTTAATCTTTTTTTTTTAATTTTTTTTTTCACTTTGCTGCGTTCAGCCTCTCTGTTCTCTTGCTTGCTTTTTCCGAAATGTGGCATGACATTTTTGTGACGATTAGAATACAAAGGAAACACCCGTGGGGGGTAGACCAGTGGCTATGGCTTTGCTACGCTTAGCTAGATGTCAAGCATTCTGACGGACCCTTGTCTTCGTGGTTACATAAATTTTTGAAGGGGGGGGGGGGGGTGCGCGAAATTGCCCGGGCATCCATCTTTTGGAAATCACTGTTGAGGTTAATACGATTGGCACTCGGTATCATGGTGGGTGTGTAATTATGGATACTGTCTATGTAGCTATTGTTATAATGAAGGGCGGCCTATATTTAGTCGCACATATGAAGTCACACAAGCTTCCGTCAGGAAAGGTTCATTGAAGAGCGTGCATGGCACGTTTTCCTTGGCACGTGATCAGCAAGAAAAGTCGGCATCAAAGGAAAGTATTCCAAACAGTACATGGAAGCAGAAAGGTGCGTTAAGTATCGTATGGATGATAACTGCAATGAAATGCTGATGTAAACATTTCGGTGCTCATTAAGAATCCCAGGTTATGAAAATTATTCCCGAATCCCGGTCTACTGCGTGCTTCAGACTGTGGCAGTAAGACGTAATAATACATATTTAGAGGATAAAAATAATAGCTAGTAAATTTCCTTTCAGCGTAGAAATAATTGCTCTCTTACCAATGCTGGTGGACTGGTTGATGAAAAACAGCTGTTTCATCAAAACTCATGTATGTATATTGCTGTTGATAACTGAAGGATGAGCGAACGACTTTTATTTTCAAGTTGATCGTCATTGGCACAGTTTGAATAAAACGCGCATAGTGGAATTCCATTCATGGCATTGTCTAGGTTACTGTTTCCTTTTCTAATTGTTTCCCTCATTTTCTGCTGTTATTTCCTAACCCATTTTGCTCGCCCTAGTACACCACAGCAAATCTGAAATTCTGATCCGGTTCACGTCACTGTTATTATTAGGTTTCTCTCCCACTCTAAATGACTCCTAATGACGTAATAAACAAAAGGAAAAAATGTGGAAGAAAAAAAAAAACGCCTGAGAATCGCATCTTCTAGCAATGATATAAAGAGAAAGCGCCCTAAATATGATATATGCATAATTAGCTCATGACTCATTCATTCGTTTATTCGCAAGCTATTTCCTATAATATGAAATTATCTCTTTGCGACGTGTTAACGAATGCGTCAATTCCAGCTTCTAGTTTGAATGTCATTGCTATATATATATATATATACATATATATATATATATATATATATATATATATATATATATATATATATATATATATATATATATATATATATATATATATATATATATATATATATATATATATATACGTAGATTATGAAGAGTCTGGCTTCGGTTGCCGTAGAACAAAATAGGAAAAATATATATACGCTTCTAAAAAACTGTTTATTGGTGACGTTTCGATCGGAGACCGATCTTCATCAAGACAAAATTTACCAGGCGCCGATGCGCTTTTATATCATCGCCGTGCCGAGAGAAAGAGAGGAAAAAAAAAAGAGAGAGAGAGAAGAAGCGTACATACTGATAAGTGGCCACACGACCCCGTGCGCGTACTGCTACATACGCATAGCAGCTGTACTGTGAAAAAAAAAAAAAAAACCGTTGCAAAAATAAACGAGTGGCCAAAAAAGAGAGAGTGGTCACACGACCAGGTGCGCGTATTTCTACATACTTAGACATAAAAACGTGTTTTCTAAAAAAAATAATAATAATAAATAAAAGAAAAGAAACAAAAAACGAAAAAAACAAGTGGACATGTTAAGTACATTCCTGTAGTGCCCCCGGCACATACCAAGATATACGAAGAAAACATGTTTCAAGAAAAAAGTGAACAAACCCAAAAATATGTAGACATACATCGATGGTCCAGGTGGGCACGTTAAGCACACCTGGACCATCGATGTATGTCTACATATTTTTTAAACGTATATATATTTTTTCCTACATATATATATATATATATATATATATATATATAAAGGAAAGAATTGTAATCTTAAGGGCTCGTTTGCTTTGTTAAA
>JALIZH010030617.1:0-16314 GCA_030522465.1 Rhipicephalus appendiculatus | reverse complement strand
AGGTTACAAAGCTCTTTAAATACATATTGTCACGGTTACGGTACAATTTTTCCAGAAGAGGAAAATGATTTGAAAGGAACTAAGAATATCAAATAATAACGGTTATTGGTATTTGCAACACCATGAAATAAGGCCAACAGGTAGACCAATGGGATCTTAGTTGAGGCATGAAACTCGCTATAGCCCAGCGTTCGACTGCTTCTGTCGTTAAGTTTGCAGCGGTGACTAAAAGGCACGCACCTGTGCACACCCTTGAAGTTGCTTATAGAAGCAACTTGCCCGGTACCAAACCTGCCAACTCTGCCGATTTGGCGAGCCGATTCGATGTCTGACCAGTCCTCTCAATTGCATGAACACGGCCATCAATCAGCCACTAAACGGCTTCCACCCCACCCACAGAGTCCCTTAATCCTTTAACCGTTTTGAATGAGCACAGCTTGTCCTTGCCTAACTGTGCCCAAACCGTTTTGGACAAGTGTGTCTCGCACGCTTGAGATAATATCTCCCCACAAGCGTTTTGAACAAGACTCGCTCATTTCCAGGCTAGTTCGTGTGTAGCATCACAGATGGCAGCACTCTTTTGGTAATTTCTATTATTTTAATCGCCATTTCACATTTCTTCGCAACTTGTGTTCAGAAACAGGCGTCAAGTGAAGGCGATGCAATGCTCGTGCATTATTGTGGAGAAGCCTTCCATTGTCATACAGCTCTTCAGGTGGTAATTATGTCCCTGTGCCCTCGCTTGTGAACGTGTCTTATTTTTGCACAACCTTTTGATTTCAAGCAGGTCTAACACACTAGACCAAGAACGAGTTTTACTAGACACCAAAGTTCACTTTGATTCTGAAAGTGAGAGCATTATTGATAATCACATGGGTATTAGCAGTTCATCAGACGAGGAAGACTGCTCAGAGGACACGATCATGAGTACGCGTCATGGTAGGGAGATTGACATGAACGGCATCCCCATCAAGCCCCCTCGGTTATCATTTCTGGGTGTCCCCAGCAGGGCATTCCACGTAATATCGCCTGATGGCTTGACGTGTTATATTCACCAGTTTCTCGACGATTACATTATTTCGTAAGTCGTGAAAGGCACTAATAGGCCATGGAACAGTAAACTCCATTATGCTTATTTGACTTAATGTAAACTTCAATTTTTTTTTTCATCAGTCATAACATGTTTTTAAAAACAAAATATTCTATATCAAATATTTAAAAAAAATTAACTTTTTAGACAGAAAAGCCCTCAAAAGCAAAACAGCTAAGCGGTTAATGTATTCGCCTAAGATAACTCGAACGCGAAAGCCATCATCCTTTTCTTTTTTCTTCTCAGAACTGCATTTGTGTTGGGCCTTAGTTATTTGCGGTTTGGCATGTTATTTTTTTATGTTGACCAGGAAATCGCAATGACATCACACTGCAGTGCATGCAAAGTTGCCTTCATCGTCATACAATGTTATGCAGTGAAGAGTGGTAAGCATGGAAAGGGACTATACTAGATTTCCTGGGTCATAGCGCATTTTGCTCTGCACGTGTGTCTGGTTAATTATGCTCGCACGCTATAATCACGAGCACCGAAATGATCACCGGCATCTAGAAACTTTACTTCAACAATTCAGAGCTGTGTACGATGTTACCGCGGCTCTGTGAAGCTAGAAACCAGAACATGTAATCCCTCTTTGCAACAAAGTCAGCGGGGTGGCGAAAAAATTCATTGTAAGCGGTCTTTCAATATAAGGGACCACTCGGGAAAAGCTAAAGCAGTCGAGCTTTAATTGCGCAACAACTGCAAGGAAGTCAAAAGACAATGTATTCAGTGCAGGAAAACCTTATTCAGGTGCAAAAAGGCACTCTGAATAACGCAATAACATGGCCAATCACACAGCGCACCCCATGGAATGCTACGGCGCAAGTTAGCCCGCATTCTTTTGGCCGCTTTTCGGCATCCAAGAGACTGAGGATTTCGGCATTGCAAAGCACTAGGAAAACTTTATTTTCGTGTAGATTCTATCACAGGGGATGCGATTACAGCCCGATGCGATTACAGCCAAGATTAACAGTTCAGGCACACTGCACCAAGGAATTTGACGGCTCCCGCTCGCTCCGCAAGCTTCGGGAGTACTGGGTGCTCGCTTGGTACCCAGTACTAGGCAGTCATCGGTCGTGGGTTTGGTACTTTTGTGGCCTGTTCCACGCCTGCATGAGAAGGCATTAATTTGACACTGCATGCGCAAAAGGGCCACTGCCGCTTGGTGACGCCTCCGTGCGCCACTTCGTTTCTAAGCGGGTCAGGCTCTTCGTGCACTTCGAGTAATGCAGCTTAATATGCATGCATTCGAGTCAGGACCGGAAGAAAGTTCGAATAAAACGATGCTTCGAGTAAAGCGATTTCGTTATAACCAGGGATTACTGTACTTCTTTTTCCTCCGCCGTAAATGTGTTGCACTGTCTCGGCATCTCGCCTTCTGTGAGCATCTTTAATTTACCAAGTCCTGGACCAGTCACCAGCGGCCTGCATACCTTTCGGCTCGTAGGTAACTACATCACATTACGCCATTGTCACGTGATCCAGAAGTCCAGAGCGATCTCTGGCCTTCTGCATGCTTGAAATGCAGGCCGCTTGCGCTATGGCGTCTGTCAAGCCGTCTGCTCCGTCTATGGCTGCAACACTGGCCACAACGCCGGCCCAATCTTGACCCTAACAGCAGTTAGATCGTGAATGATACGTATTTCCACTATGACAAAACTTACAATAAGTGAACTACTGGAACGTGTGGACAAACCTTCACTGTTTTTTCTGGCGAGCACCATGCGTGTTACCTCGATCTGCACAAACACAGAAATGCTCTACACGGCTCATAATGCCAACAACAAGAATTGGGTGTGCTAACAATGCGAAATCCGGAAACGCGTGAGGAGCTGACAGAAAAGCAAAAATAGCCTGTTGAAAATTTCCCGTCTCTAGCTTAAGATGACTGCATGCATGACATACTACATGGTCATCTTCCAGCTGCCAGAACAAAATCATTTGAACATTCCCGGGCCGTTCATGGGCCACCAGGTACACGAAAAACGAACGTGCATCCCAGTGGACCTGGACCATTGGGTGGAGCTTCCGGGTGGTCTCTGAAAAAAAAATGAAGGCAGCACCAGAGCCTGGGGCCATCCAGGGCGTGTAAATTGAAGAAACTCTGTGGTTTCTTGCAGCGGTTTAATCCATAATGCTGCAGCGTCGCCACGCTAGCACGAGGCAAACGCCTTTGTTTGAGTGCAAGAGCACATTCTTCCAGCCACACCGTCTCAATTTTTTTTTGGTCAATTTTGTCTGCATATGCTCACGAGCCAGCCGAAATCACCCCCTCGGAGAACGCATCAGCTAGAGGTAAACAGCTTCACAGTAAAAACATCTAGGTGCACAGTGTTGCTTTCTCAAGCCACTGCCCACATTCGCTCCCACCAATCACACATCTGAAATATCTGAACTATGTTTGGGATCAGAGCTCACACATTTGAGCTCTCATCCATAGGGTACTGCTTTTAAAGGGGTCATGAAGCACTCCTCAGGCTTGTTGAAAAAAAACACATCCTGTGGAAAGCAGACACGGCTATGAACTGCTCAGCCAAATATTACAGCCGTGTGCGCTGCGTAAAGGCTACGAGCCGAGCGCGAAGTTGCTGTTTTCTCAAGTGCCCTCTTTTCAAACAGAGGCCTGTTCTCACTCTCGTCGGTGGGCGTGCGTCTGTCATCGGACGTCACGTTTCTGTAATCGGACGTCGCAAAAGATTATTGGCCAATAGCCGACATATCTAGACTGCGAATATTCAAGTAGTTTCATTTTGTTGTGTGTGAAAATATCAAAGAAACTCGAGAAGTTAAGGGCCACATAACAAGCAATGGAAAAAAAAATTGTACCATTGCGGACAGAGAACAAACAGGTGTAGCTGGCATTCCTGTAGATCTTAAGAGGGAAAAAATGTGCCAGAGCAGGTTACGTCATGAGAAGGACAGACAGCTAGTGGTCAGTCAGAGCATCAGAATGGATACCTCGAGATGAAAAACATTCTGTGGGCGACAAAGGGTTAGGTGGAGCAGTAAAATTTAGAAAGTTACAGACATGAAATCGGCTCACGCAGGACAGGGTAGGTTGGAGATTGTTGGGAGAGGCCTTCGTCCTGCAGTGGACATAAGGTAGGCTGATGATGATTAGCATTGCCATTTTTTGGGCATGTCGGTAAATGTAACTCGAAAACATATTTAGCGCTAACAAACAAGGGTCTTAAGACAAACGACACCACAATGCGCTAAATAGCGCATTGTGGTGCTGTCTCTCTTACGTCCTTGTTTGCTAGTGCTAAATATGTTTTCGAGACTGATGATGATTATGAAACTGATGTCTGCCGTGTTGTCTAGCTCACGAGATTCGTAGAAAAGCACTGCCTAGCAAGGGTACGAGTTGTGTGTCAGGCAACAACATGCAGAAGCAAGTTCTGCCGTAGCGCTCTCGGTGTGAAGCTAGCCCCCAACTCAGCCGGGTAATTCTTGAAATAGCTGATATTTTGTGCATTGGGTGCCACCTTACTATAGGGAATGTTAGAGTTACTGCGTATGCTACGTTTAGGTAACAGAGTTGCGCATAAGTCTGGCTACCAACTACAGCTAAGCGACGAAGTCGCACTCCATTTTTGCAGGCGACATGCCTACTGTGTGACTGATTGACATGTTTGGCATGTCGAAGACCGGTGATTAACTTGACTGTCGATGACTATACTCGGCGACAACTTATCTTGACATTGGAGCGAAGGCTACGGAGGCGGGGCTTCCACACATTCATGTTGCTCCGCAAGTAGTTCGGCAGCTTGCGGCTGATTTCGGTTTTGCTCGCTCGCATCGTTAACGCGTTTAGAAAAACACATACATGAATATTATGAATGGGAGAAACATTTCGATTGTTCAGTGTACATTTTAGTGTCCTATTACAAGTATATTTTTCTTGGAGAACTAAACAGCGCGTATTCGGCCGCACAGTGACGTCACGGACGCCATGTTTCCTTGGAAAACAGGTGGGCTGAAAAAGGTGGTGCTGTCTAAGAAATGGAAAGAAAAGGAAAGCATTCTTGCAAGGTGAACGATAACTGTATTTTGCCTGCAACTTCCCGCAGCTGTTTAAGTCTCATAATAAATAAAGCAGTATTTACTTCAGCAAGGCAAATGAGAAAATTATCAATAAACATCAGTACTATTTCTTTTGGCGCGGCAGCAGACATGCGCTTTGGTTCTGTAGCTTCCACAGTGCTGTCAAGAAAAGCTGTCACCGAGTATAGTTTCAATCCAGTTTGTGGCACCGGCGGCATCAAATACTAAAAGTGGCACGAGCATCAGCTTCTCCGCAACACATGGTTGCTAGTGCTGTTTGGAAGACAGACGTGCAACTCTGCTACCTAAGGGTAGCATGTACAGTAACTCTCGGGGATATTCAAAATGTAGGGCACCATCTATCGACAAGCCCATAATCTCGATCTATCGTCTTTTGCTGGGCACAAAAACGAAACCAGTCACATATCGCAGCTTTTCAGGTGTCAGGTACTGGTTTTTCGTCTTCAGTCTGCGATGACTTCCCAATGCTTCTTGCACTGTTCAGGCAATCACGGAGTCGTGACAATGCTGGGAACAAGGTAACACTCGAATGTATTGGTTGCCTCAACGAACAAAAGAAAAGAACTGACATGAACTTCTTTCGTCAACAAGGCACTGTGCTTTGGCTCGGAAATGACCGACGTGCGCAAAAACGTTCTTCAGCCTCAGTTCTTATTTCCCCGTTCAATTTTGTTGGTTTGTCTTCGGTGTGAGCTAGACTTGCCAAAGAGAGTTTCAATATGAGCATGTTTAAAAAGATTGACATCGCACACACACGACAGAGCACAATTTTTCATCATTTTGCTTGTCGGTGTTGCTGATCAGTGGTTTACTTATATAAACATGTGTAAGGCTCTGTCGATGGCTTAGACACTAAAGAGAAACAATGACTTGGTTTAGATTGACAAACCGCACTCTGAGAACTCGAATGCCATATGTTTCACTATCATAAGTTCATTATTAGCGGAGAAAACCCAAGGTTGAAGTTTCATTTTTTAATTTCGCACCGAAATCTTTGCGACGTTGGCTCGATTAAGTTTTTTGAAACTTCGTATGCTAGGTCTATGGCACCCACAGATGACAATGTAGTACTTCATTTTTATCGACTAGAAGCTACGTAGGACCTAGCAGATGCCTTCAAAATCTATGACGTCACAGTGTTTGGTGCGGGAATCTCAAGGTGGCGTCTCCATCCGCATTTCGGCCGTTTTCTCGCTTACCAAGCGTCGTGTCGCGGTAAGAGTGGTGTTTTCGGGATTGTGAAATTGTACTTTACTAATACGCAAAAACTTGTTTTGCTCTTGAGTGTCCCTTTAAGATGAGTATATCTAGTGAAAATCACCGCCACAGGTGCTATGTTCTATCATGTGTGTGCCGACGGTTGTGGCTCAAGCTGATGGGGAATGCACCGGCAATTTTTCGTCACATGAAAGGCCTAAGGGTGGTCATAGAGGGGCAAGGGGGGGGGTAGCTGCGAGGCTCTGGCAAGAGATGCTTTGACCAGCCGGCCATGGTTGCCTACAGTCGTGCTCTGTATCTTTACAGGGATCAGCAGACACGTCGTACCTTTGTACATGTAGCATTCTCATCGCAAAGTTTGCTCGAAGGTCTCTTCACTTGTTGCAGCGGCCACATTTTCTTACGACAGTGTTTTGTTCAGTTACGCCCGGTTACATGCTAACGAAGTACTGATGCACAATTTTTGAAGGTCTGGTTCATGCACTTGATCAGTGGCTACAGACTCATTAAACATGCTTCAGAAGCTCATTTGCCCCAGCACGAGAAAAATGTTGAATCATGTGCTCGTGTGTTACGACTGTTGGCAGTTTCGATACCAAAGAGTACGTGGCATTGCTATAAACTGAAGTACATGACAATTCTTGTAAGCAACTACAATCATGTGACCACGCATACTGGTGACACCGATGGTCACCTTTTCGCCATGTTATAATAATCTCTGGGTTTTTATGTGCCAAAACCACGATATGATTATAAGGCACCCTGTAGCGGAGGGCTCTGGAAATTTCGACCATCTGGCGTTCTTTAACGTACTCTGACATCGCACAGTGCATGGGCCTCTAGCATTTCGACGGAGGCGAAATGCTACCATTGTGGCCGGGATCGAGCCCGCGACATTCGGGTCAACAGCTGAGCACCGTAACCACTGCACCACCACGGCAGACACCTTTCGCCATTTTGTCGGCGCTCCTATTTTTTCCTGCTATGTGAGTGATGCGTGTGATCCTTTCTTTGATACTCAAACCATGGGGAGGGGTTGGCGAAGGAGCCAGAAAGAGCATAAATGTAAGTCATGGTTCACTGCACACATCTTACCTGCGGGTGCAATGTTCTTGTCGTTTTTGTCTCAAAAAGGCAACAATTTCTGTGAGCCTTGGGACTGCCACAGTCTTAGACATGCTGAATCATTTCCACGTGATCATTTGTGAAGCAACATGTATAGAAGTGACAACGGAAGCAGCGATTGGTAGCTCAACATTGGCGTGACCATTGGAAGGGGCACACAGGCTGCTCTGAAGTAGCACTTCACAGCGGTTTGCTGTCATACATTTCTGTACTTTCATGCACGAGCTGTAAAAGTGTATAACGTGTTGGTGGAGTGATGTAACACTTTGCCAACTCATGCAAAGATTGGGCAACACACAGTTATAAAGGTATGCAAATCACGCGTAACGCACACTCATCTACGTTCGTTCAACAGTATGTGGGACTGCGCTAATCACACGCAGACACTGTCACGTGACGCAGGAAGTCAAAGTACTTATGTGTCCACTACATTGAGCAGTCCCGGCAGTAAAGAGCTTTAGTTTGTCCATAGACTTCCTAACGGTTGTGGATACTGGGTTACCGAAGCCATTGACGGCAGCGGTGCCGGTAACGACATCTTGTGGCGTTTCATTCATGTGCACTACATCTGATTTTTTTTTTTTCAATCGCCTCAGTGTTACCATCAAAAGAAAATAATGAAAGCATTGCAAGTTCATGGTTATCTCACTTCCAGTGCTTTACACAGAATCAGTAAAGTGGGTATGTCTCTGTAATGTTGTGGGTCTGTGATTGGGCTCTGCATCATTAGATGTTGTTACCGGCATTGCCCGTCACGTCAGACAACCAATAATATGCAAGTAGTAAGGAGTCTATGAACAAACTAGAATTCACAAAGATTTACTGGGTGAGTTGGCATGGCTTCATAGTAGCTACAGAGCAACAGACACAGGCTAAAGGCAAAGGAACACCGCAGTCAATATGGTGCTGTTATTTATCTGTGTCTGTCACGCTGTAGCCACTATGTAGAATTCACTGGTGTGCCGGCAGTACAAGATGCTGAGAGGCACGGTGTCTAAAGTGCCTATGAACGACGCGATGGCCAATGTAGTGCTTTGTGATCCCAGCAGTGCAGTATAGCTTGAAATACGAGCACGTAACGGAAACAGGCACTTACGAAGACAAGGATGCTGTCTTCCTTGTCTTCCATGTCCTGTGTTCTTTGTCCTGGTCTTCGTAAGTCCCTGTTTCAGTTATATGCTTGTATTTCAAGTATCATGAATCAACAACTCGTCCAATCAACCATTTTGCAGTATAACAGTCAAAATATCTTCAAATTTCTGTGTCATGGCACCTATGAAGGAGTGAGTTACTGGCCTTACTTCGTATAACATGCCGATTTGTTGCTGTCGCATTCATTGCTTTGCCCTTGCAGTGAAACTGACTTTTCTTTCTTTCTTTTTTTTTTAATGCTTCGAAGCATGTTATGCAGTCTAAGTATGGGAAATTTTAAAATGTAAAGCATTTTATTTTTGATAACCTGCACCCCACTGCTATTCAAATCCTGCTATGGTTTGTATTTGCTTTGAAATCATCCAGTGCTAATTACCCTTGGATTTGACTTCGCTTCAAGACAATAAAAGTGATGTTCACATGAGCCCATTGTTTAAATTTCTTTTCGTTTTTTTTTTTTTTTTTCAGATTTCCAAAGAGACGTCCGAAGCTGTGGTGAACAGGGCACTGGAATGACCCATGGGCAGCACGCTACAACTTTAGGACTGACTGCGGCGCGAATGGATTCGTGCGGCCGGGGTGCTCTTTAGCAACGGCACGCGTGATTTTTTTGTACATACATGTGATTCTGCGTGGTGGACTGTTGGTGTCAAGTGGGTTATGTCAGTGGTGTGTGAGAGCGAGTGTACGAAGGTTGTGTTCATGAATTTGTTGTGCAAGTTAGGTTCAGTAACTAATTAAATAAAAACGAATGTGATCAAATGTGTCTCCCTGGGTTGATGCTTTTCCTAGCATGTGCGCTGCTTTCACATTCATTGATTAACCGCTTCATCCATCATGCGTTAATGAGAAGAACAGTCTGATGGTTTAGTTGGTCTACAATTGTTATTACTGAATATAGCACAAAAAATTAATACAGACAAGAAGAAAACAGAAGCAGAAGAGGGTAAACATTCCTCCTTGTTGTTCATGTTTTCTTTTTATGTGTGTGTATTAATTTTTTTTCACGCTAAATTCAGTCATAACGATGTGTTAATGAGCCATGTTTTTTCGTGAATGTTTGTTGAAAGTGACCAACAGGCACATCCACCTTACATTACCGCAGCTGTGTAAAACTTCTAGCTGACCAGGAGTTGGTCTTATGCCAAACGAGAAACACTACTTTTCAATTAGCGGTGAAGAGAACCGCGTAAGTTGCCATCTATTCAAATGAGCTGTACATGAGGCGAACTCTGTGTCACAGATCATTAAGTTGCAAAGCATATTCGGGGCTTCAGCACACATTACGTTGTAGTTACATTTTTATATTGGCAATGTCCTTGCATGCTAGTACTCTCCAAACAAAGACAGTTGCAAGATTTCTCTTCTGGTGCAAACCGTCATGCTTGACTTGAGGAGTTTTCATAAGATAGAAAAATTACAATAGTGGCCACACCTTGAGATTCCCGCATTAGCTCACGATGTCATATGGCTCAATCTATGATGTCATACACATCATAAGACATCGGCGTCATCTGATTGAGCCTAGTTAATTTCTTTAGTGCTTTAAGCTTTAGAGGCTCTATTACAAAAAAGAGGTGCCATAAAAGAATGCACATGTCATGCATCTGCCATAGCAGTGCCTTCTACCATTAAAAAAAAAAAAAAGAATAAAATGAAAAGATGCTTACTATCCCAGAGAATTCCACACTTCTGGGTGAATTGGTAATGAAAGATTATTGAGTGTCACGATGTAATGTCATGATGCAGCGTCATGGTGCAAAACCAATACATGAAGGCACAAACGCAAGCTGTATCACGCAAAGGAGCTAGAAAACTATTATTGTAGTAAATACAAGAAAGAACATAAGAAAATAGAAGAAAAATAATTTTAATGAAGTTCAGTAGGATTCAAACACAGGACCTTGAGAACAGAATCTTGATATTGTTAAGTCGCATATTTTATGCTTTGTGCTTTTTTCTCTGTGGCAATTTTATATTGTGGATGCATACGTCTGCAGCCCGAACGCGAGAAATTCACCTTCGATGCATCCATTATGCCAATGCACGTGTCGACAGCATTTAAAACACCCTTAAAGGGCCCCTAAACCACCCAGAGGTTGAAATTCAGTTGTGGTGGGGAAGTTGTGCACAAGTCTACAACGAACACGGAGCCGTGAGAATTTTTCGAAACGTTGCCGTAATAACGGAGTTTCACGCGTTTGATCATCGAAACGCGGCGATCGCTCATTTCGCTCTTTCCATCGCTACCCTCCGTTTTATCCTCTCCCACAGCCGGTTTGCCCTCTCGCGGAGCGCCCCTTCCAATCTCGCGTGGCATACGTCACTGCCAACGAGCTGCTCGAAACACCTTCTGCTTCCGGTTGCCGCCACTCCACACTCCGTCTTGCTCCGTCGACTGCGCGCTTGTTGGCTAACCGCTGCTGCCGTGCCGGCCCGTGCTCATACGAATCGTGCCGGCATGGACCCTTTGTTGCGCGCACGCCTTCAAAGGATCGCCAACATGATGGATCCGTACGGTGACACGCCGTGCCAGAACACTTCCGCACGGGCAACACGACAAACAACAACAAGGAGCGCGGCCAGCTGACTGCTGACTTACCGGAAGTCTTAGGTTCCTGTTCGACCAATCGCGCATGACCTGCGCTCTACGTCACCTATTCACAGCCTGACGTCACGCGGAGGCCGGAGGGGCTCGGAAAGGAGGAGGGATTGTTTTTTGGAATTTGTGGCGCACCCGCGGCTTGTAGCGCTGCCGCGTGTGGCATCGTCGATCATGACGGCATTCTGCACGCGATGCGCGTGCTTACTTGAAATGTTTGAAGAAATATCGGAGGTGGTTTAGTGGCCCTTTAAGTTTGTCATTAAGTTTGACCTGTGCGCAAGGTAGCGCATAGATGGTGCACATGTTTTCACTTTGCCAAAGAGGCGCGGGCCCCCCAAACTCGACACCACATCTTCTTGTCATGCTGCAATAATTTTGCAGAATTCTTTATTCACTGGTATCACTTCTGGCGAAGGTTATCAAAATTCAACGTTATACTAATGCATGCCATGTTACATCATCGATGAAAAATCTCCAATCTCCAACTTTTCTACCGCGGAACAGCACCTCATGGGGTTATTAATCGTGGTTATGTAAGTGATGATACCTTGCACAATGACAGCTAGACAGAAAGGCTGTGAGCATGTGACCCACATGACCTGCCTTATACTGTATCTGTGATCGGCCCACTTGGGTGTGACTCTGTCAACAGAACCGACACGCCAATTAGGGTGGACCAGTCATGGAGATAATGCAGTGGTGGGACTGTCAGCCGGTGGCTGTCAACGAGATAGAACAAGCAGGCACATCTCATCACATACTTTGGAGAGGAGACGTACAGAGGTCTGCCTTATTAAGGGAACTGTACGCTTTATCGCATATATTTGTTGGAGTGATGGTATTCAAGTATTGAAGTACTCACTTTACTACGTAATACAGTTGAGAACAGAGTTGTGTACCAGTAATATACCTGTCAAGTTGATTAATTCGCAGCTACACACAGGTCTTGTGCGGGATGGATTTTGCTAGTACATGTCTTGCATTAATCTAAGCATAAGCCACAAAAATCTTGTTTGGACCTATTTCTGAAAGCACAGTATTCTTGCCAAGCAATCCCACACTTAAACTCGCACAGCATGAAATGGAACTAACAGACAAGAAAGCCAAGGAAAGTATAGGGGCCGTTAGTAGTAGGTAATTGCGATGCAAATGTGAAGAAACAAAAGTGGAAGAAAAGATGACTTGCCACTGGCAGGGACTGAACCTGCGATCGGCAATAAAATACGAGGCATGAGAATTTTGTCTAGGAAAATAAGAATTCAGCAAAAACAAGGTGCATGAAAAAGTAACATTACACTATTACAAAAGACCAGCTAACGTGTAATTACAGGTTAAGTGTTAACGACAGCACAAGAAGCACAGACAGGAAAACACTATGGACAGTGCTGTAATCATCTCGTTCGTGTTTTTTGCATTGTTGTTAAGATTTGGCATGTATCACTAACTCACCCTAGGAATCACTTTCCCAATTAACCCCAATAAATATGGGCTGACGAACCATTCAATACACAAAATTGAGAGGTGACAAAGACTGTTTGTAGGATGTTTAATGTAAAGTGTTCTTTTTTTTTTATTCTGCAGTAGACAGATGGAACTTTTTGCAGTCACAGTTGGAAGCACTTGGAAATTCAATGTGTGCATCGAAGCCACTTAAAACTGTCCCTTTTGCCGATTCAGCATGGCAGCATCATTCGTCGCTTCAGCCATGCTTTGTGCTTCGGCATGAAGTACAGCATTGAAGCACTTCATGCCGTAGTTGTGACAAATCTGCTCGATTTTGCTCTGATTACCATAAAACACTCACACTTCTGATTTATTGTAAACAAAACAGACAAATGTGATATCAGACAACAACCGACTGCAAAGCACACCACAATGTTCAACTCGTACACAAATTTCCAACATGAAAGAGTCAGCAGTTTAGCTGTAACGGCCATGTATAGCTTGCACTCGTGCCGCAGCGACGCTAAAAACATGCCTAGACAGTTCCATCACTCAGTCAATACAAGCCTAGACAAATGACCTCACAATCCATATCAGCCTGGACAGACCACCACACGAAGCACGGGTTAGCTTGAGGGCACACTGCGTGGTTCACTAGATTCTTCCGAAGCAGCCAAGGGCATCACGTCAACGTCAAAGTCTTTCACATAGTCCTTGGCATAGTTTGGATTGCAGTACACTAGAAGCCGCTTGTCCTTGTGCGCTTCCAAGCCAAGTTCGAGCCGGAGCAGCTCCCACGGCACATCGAGCGCATGTCGTTCGGCCCACAGGTAGAGCTCGCCCCGCTGCTTGGATCCCTGGACTGGCACCTTGCGTCGGAAAGGAGTACAGGGTCGTGTGTAAAACAGTGAAGAGATTAGGAAGTTAATAAAGGCACATCATAACTTGACCACCAGACCTGTGCTTAGATGATGGCTGTGCTTTCACCAAAAAAATGGCATAATGCATTAGAAGAAACCAAAGACTTAAGGGCAAGTACAATCAGCAGCACAGGCAAATTTCTTTCAGGGAGTGAGGGGGAGGATTCAACTGGAAGTCAATCCAGCAGGGAAAGATTTCCAGCTCAGTAGGCCAGCTAGAAATTGAATTTTTTCCATCTGATATTCATCTTATATGCATATAAGTTCCTGGCAACCATATTTAGGAGTCACTTCTGACAAATATTGAAATTTTGCTACATCATCTATAAAGCTCTGAAGAGGTGCAGACATTTGCTTGTATAGAAATGAATCTGCATAATTGACTAGTTAAAGTTGTTTGCTAATCAAATATTGGACTGATCACTTTAAGGCAAGCACTACAACACTCAAGTTATAGAGAGAAGAAACTTTTATTGATATTTAGGCTGTTTGTGGTGCCCCTCTTTCAGGACCCCGCTGGCTACAGCAGCTTACCGGGCCTGCTCGAGAATCGCCAGTTCGCTTCTCATTTCTAGTTACACAAGCCACGCCGCCTCACACGACCAGCTCAGGGAAGTGTTCAGCAGAGGCAAGATATAAGCCTTCGGGCATAGAGTGCACTGCTATGTAATTTGCTCCAATGTTGGTGTTGCTTCGTGCCACGGACATTTGTAGCTGACGAGTTCACAAGGCATAACAAAACTAAAGGAATTGTGAGGGTGGTACCAGTTCTGAGATGCCACTTTTTAATCGAAACTCGAGGAAGTGTAGCCAAATCAAGTGATCCCTGCACTGCACAGCATGGGAGCACTGCGTGAAGGGTATTCACTCGTCTAAATCCTGCGCTTTCATTTCCCAGGGTGGGGTGAAAAAATTTTAAAACAAAGCATTTCATGAAAGATCCATGCCCAAGATCATGCAATGACAATCTTTGGAAGCGCGCCATTGGGGCACAAAGCCGTGGCAACAAAGCCAGACTAGATCAGTAGTGCTAAATCTTGAACAACAACTGTTGGTTGTGGTAAATGTGTGCATTATTATGTTCGTGCTTTTGTTATTTTGTACATCTATCAAGTGCTTGCATTGGTACGTACATCATTTGTGACATCATTTGCAGTTCAATCAGACAGTCATACGCCTGATTTGTGCGAGGGCACACCTTATGATGGTTTCGAAAGAAAAAAGTGCACGTCTTATTGAGTAAATATGGTAGTGATGAGAAGCAAGACTTCCGAAACTGGTTTGTCCAATTCAAATGGTCCCCAGGTTCGAAACCTCAGGAAAGTAGGCTTTGTGCCGATGCCAAGCAAGATTTAATAGTAACAGCCTGCACGTATGACAATAAAGAGAAGGTTAGCTACAATGAAAAAAGTCGTCATGATCATAATTATGTCTGTGTCTGCTGCATGATCAAGGCCTGCCCAATGATTAACAAGTACCGCGTATCAGCCAATTCTTTCGTTTCCAACAGCACAGGCAAATTTTGTGCTTTCATCCCATAACCCCATTCTCTCCTGCCCTCTGCAGTACCCACTTAATTGGCCTAGCATGAATTTATTTAATGCCACAATCAGGTGCTCGGTTTCAATGTCCACTGAAACCAAAGCTAACTGGTTCCTCTGTGCGAGAATCGATTTACGGAATTTGCAAATTGTGAGTTTAATAAGGTCTACAAACCCATAAAGCTTGCAGAAATTGTGAAATTACTTCACTGAATTGACAGATTCGCCCACTGCTGAAGCATCTAAGAAATAAATAGCTGAATTTGTCAATTACTGAACTTCCCTTACATAAATGGACAGTGAACTTCCCTTTGCATTCAACCACTCTAATCATATCCTTATTGCTGCATTTATTTTTGCTCATGTTTAGCAACGAGCTCGCATTCGTTCGGTTTGCATCATTTTAACAAACACTTAGACTATTCACTAAATTAACAAGTTGTCAACTCATTGGACTCTATATCTTTGTCGAGTGCAATTAGTTGATGAGTTTGTAGAGGTCAATCTCACGTCATAAAGGTCGCATGCGACGATTTTGCCGCAACTTATAATAATTAATAATTTTTGGGTTTTACATGCCACAACCATGCTGTGATTATGAGACACGCCGTAGCGGAGGGCTCTGGAAATTTCGGCCATCTGGTGTTCTTTAATGTGCACTGACATCGCACAGTAAGCGGGTCTCAAGCATTTGGCCGCCATCGAAATTTGACCGTCATGGCCGGGATCGAACCCGCGACCTTCGGGTCAGCACCCAAGCACCGTAACGACTGTACCACCTTGATGAACTCAGGGATTCACGAAGTGCAATGAATTCAACAGTCCAAACCGCTAGCGCAGTGGTGATGCCGTAGACTATGGATTGCAGCCTTCTCTTCTCACTTCGATTTTCGTGCTGTGTCACTTTGAAATGTAGAAGGAGTGAACTTGCCCGCTCATTGCAGTACATGCATAGGATGTGAAACTTTGCTCAAAAATATTAAGATACCAGGAAGGAGCAGGTCCAGACAAGGGCGTGAACTTTTAGAAGCTTTTTTCATTAAAGAGAAGGGACACAACCGTGCATGCAACACTTGTGTGAACTTAATTGTATACGACAGAAAGGAATTTTCTTTGCAAGTTTTGTTTGACGTGAGGTGGTCCTGCATTGTA
>JALIZH010030616.1:0-24698 GCA_030522465.1 Rhipicephalus appendiculatus | reverse complement strand
CTATCTAAAAGTAGGTATTCCTTCTTGTACAAAGTGATCAACGGGACTCTGACGCATTCATTCCCCTTCCTCTGTTCGGAGAAACTCGTGTTATAGGACGAAGCAGGGAAACGTTAGCACGTGAAGTACTTGAGGCATATCGCATACATAGCAAGGGGAATGAATGCGTCAGTGTCCCGTCTATCACTTTGTACAGCCGCGGCCACGTCTGTGTATAGCGCTCGAGCGGCCGGCTTTGCTCTGCGGGGCGACACCTTGCGGCCGTTGCGGGCTGTGACGTGGCGTGCACAGGAGCATGCGCGGACTAATAGACACGCAAACCTGCTCTGCACGAGTGACAACGTTGAAAGGTGGGCTTGTTTACCCGAAGACGCTCGCTCCCTCAAGGCGCTTTCGGCATATCGATTCCAAAAGATGCGTTTCGACTGACAACACGCGCCTGACTTATTCGCAAGAAACGATGCACGCTTTCTGGCTATTCTAAGGTATGCGATTATATGAAGATATGATAACGCCACCAGCTGCGTAAATTGAGAGCCGAGACGTTGATTTTTCGTACCACTTTTTGCCGACTCTCTGTAGTGATGGATAATAATAGTATCTAGAGTTTCACATCCCAAAACCACGATATGATGATTATGAGGGACGCCGTCGTGGATGGCTCCAAAAATTTCGACCATCTTGTGTTCTATAACGTGCACTGACATCGCACAGTACACGGGCCTCTATCAAGTCGCCTGCACTGAAATGAGATCGCCACAGTCGGGATCAAACCCGCGACCGTAGGGTCAGCAAGGAAGCACCATAACTATACATCAAACGGTCCTGATCTTCCGATGTTACCCGCTGTCGATTTCCACGAGGAGCGTCACTAATTATTCCTTCATTATTATATGCCTGAAGGAACCTATTGACAGTGCGTATAGGGCACCGAGTAGCTGCACATATTGCCCTTTGCGACATTGTGCGCCCCATAATAGCAATTGCGCGACGCTCATACGCTGTTAGCCGGGGAGCCATGGCGAAACCGAATTCGGCAAAAAGGCTTGATATGTCGACCTCAAATACAGACAGCAGGCCCGTGATATCTTATTAACATTGACCGGTGGCAATATCTGGGATGGGTGTAGAAATACTTTATTTTTTCTATGCGAAGTGCCGTGACGGAATCGCAAGCGTTATCATTCACGCGCGCCTATCCCTTGACACCGAGCGAGGTAAGGCGGCGCGGCGCCCTCGTGTAATGCGCACAGCCGGGAAAACAGGGGCGCTTAAAAGCATCATTTTTGGCGTGCGCAGGTTTGCGTGTCTATTAGGCCGCGCATGCTCCTGTGCACGCCACGTCACAGCCCGCAACGGCCGCAAGGTGTCGCCCCGCAGAGCAAAGCCGGCCGCTCGAGCGCTATACACAGACGTGGCCGCGGCTGTACAAGAAGGAATTCCTATTTTTAGATAGCGCTTTGCGATAGTTTTTTAGATAGTGCTGTGCAATAGTTTTTTTTCTGTGTGTTTTTTGTTCGTGCTATGTGATAGTCGCTTGTGCTGCGCCCGATCCTTGTGCGCATATCTGGAAGCATATACCGGGTGTTTCAAGAAATTTGTCCAGTATTTTTTAAAAATCAGGAAAATGCGGCATTTTCTCGCTGTTTTTACACTTGCTTTTTCTGTAGCGACAAGCATCTTAAGATGATTGAAGACATTATTTGGGACAGTAATTAAGAAAGTTAAATTAATTAACTTTTTAATAGAGGAGTTAAGTGGTTAAGTCCAATGAGAGAATTGAAGTCCTTCATGCGAAGAACCCATTTCAGCTTTGAGATTTTGAAAAAACGGCCTCTAGGAATAATTGCGAAGTAATGAAGTTCTCACAAATTCAGCGGCGAAACCGAAACCAAAACGTGGTAGAGCGCAACTGCCACATTCGTCATAGACGTCCGCAATGAGTGAGCGTCATTATATCAACCATCAACTGACTTTTTGGTGTGAATGTGTGGGCTGCGCTTGCAGTAGTAGCACGCATGACGCTCATACGTTAACGAACGGGGAAGAACTGCACCTCTGTAACCGTTGTCTTGAACAGTGACGTCATTCTAGTCGTCTGATTGTTGCGCTCATCGGCACTTGGGTGTCGGTTTCACCGTTGAATTCGCCTTAATTTCATTACTCCACAATAATTAATAGAGGCCGCTTTTTCGAAATCTCAAAGCTAAAATGAGTTCTTCGCATGAAGGACTTTAATTCTCCTATTGGACTTAGCCACCTAACTCCACTAATTAAAAAGTGCATTAATTTAAGTTGCTTAATTACTGTCTCAAATCATGTCTTCCACCATATTAAGATGCCTGCCGCTACAGAAAAAAGCATATATGAAGACAGCGAGCAAATACCGCATTTTGCTGATTTCTTAAAAAATAGTGGACACATTTTGAAACACCCTGTATATTTGGGTGATGTGAGGAAAATAAACTAGTTGTAAGTCTGGCGCCCTATCCTGTCTTCTCTATTTTTTTCCTTGCTTGTCTCAGTTGCGCCACAAATATTTTATTAAGCGATGGTATTAGTTTGTCGCCTAGAAAATTAGAGATGCCAGAATGAAACTCATTGTGTCCTACCTCAGAGAACAATTTATTAAATGAGTTAGCGAGATGCGAGCCGGATGTTTCGTTGCCATCAATTGCTAAACTTGTTATATTCCTGTAATGCGTGTTTCTATTTAAAAAAGCATGTTTAGGCGCCTCCATTTTTCTTTGGGCTTTTTAGAAAGATTTTTATCGGATAATTTGTAATAAGTAGTTCTGGCTACTCAAATTTTCCTATTCAAGCGGTAACGCAGAGATTTGTATTTTGCAACAGGTCTGCATCTATTTTGATGAACATCGCAATCATCTTGTGTTTCATTTTCACTTCTCGTGTAAACTGACTGGTCATCAGCTGACTGGTCGTGAGAGTGACTATAGTGAAGTATTTTCATTGAAAATATTTGTTGGTCACGTGACTGCCCTTTGAATATTCCGGGAAGGAGGAAAAGTTAGGTGGGAATGAATTGTGCGTTTTAAACTTGATACTAGGTACAACCGCACATTCTCTTTTGAAGCATTCTATTGTCATTTTTCTTCCAGGTGACATCACAAGCAAACCCATATATTAATTTTCCGGTTTAAACAGGCCTATCACAGAAGCAAGAAAACACGCACATTCTGTCATTTTTTTTTTTTTTTTGTAAAAACAGCGGCAACGTTTGAGTCACAATTTTTTTAGGTTTTTTACCAGTCGATGTAGCATCTGCGAAAAATATCTCCAGGCTTTCTTATACTAACTTTTATTGAGAAATCTGCTTGCAACGTTGACAAAAAATGATTTCTTGGAATATTCACTCGTAAATTAAGCATCAAGGTCATCGCAATAAAAATATAGGAGATGGTTCATTATATGCTGCAACGTCTCTTCTGATGTGGAAATTTTCGTTGTTGTAAATTTTGTTTAATTCGAAAAAATTATTGTTGATGTCCACAATCAATGTCGCTGCTAGGCGCTGGCAAACCGAAGCGTTTTCCTGAATTTTAGGTAAGTTATTGCGACCTATTATTAGATATTTCAGTAGTTTATAGCGTTCTGGACCTTGCTAGATTACTTTCATTGGTTTTGAGCATTGCTGGCCTTGTTTTAGGCCTTTATTGCTGCTTCACCATGCGACATGAGACAGTGGATGGACGATAGGCCGGGTTTCTAAGTGGCTGCTCAATTAAAACAAAAAAATACCTTCAATTACGGCCTCCAGGAGGAGCACAATCTGTCAGCAGAGCGGAACGTCGTTGCCACTTCACATGGCAAAGGCGCATGCGACTGTGTCGGCGGCCCACTTAAACGACCTAGCAGCAACAGCAAGGCTGCAGAGGCCATCTGGTGGTCAGATTCAGACACCACAGGTTTCTTTATCTGGACCAAAAGGAATTTAAGTGGTGCTACAGTAATTTGGGCGCCACATTCCTCCATTCAAGAAAAGAGAACCCAGCGAACTCAGAGATTCGCCATGCTGATGCTGTCAAAGGGACCCGACAACTGCGCCTTGCAAACAGTCTACTCTTTCAACATTTCATATTCGGGTTAAATCACTCTTTTACACTAAAAAAATTCAGGGGAGAAAGCGGGTGTTAATGACAAGGCAGCCTAGTTCGACGTTAACGATTAAGTTGTCGAAAATACGATCGGAGGACGATACGTCGACACGCAAAAAATATGAACGACAAGAAATAACGTTTTGGAATCCACAGCTTTCTTTTGTAAGTGCTGGTAAACCATGAAGCGCTGTTCTAGTGCCAGTGCGAAACATGTCAGAGGGAAAAAAACAGAGCGAAATTCTGACAGGACACACAAGATGAAGAAGGCACGACATCTTGTGTGTCCTGTCAGAATTTTACTCGGTTTTTTTCCTTTTATAAGTACGAACCAAGTCGTCCAAGCCTCAACCCTCGCAAGTACGATACACCCGAGAGCAAAGAATCATGTGATCTACGCATCCGTGTGGCATGAAATGATGCAGAATCGGTCAATACAATCCCCGACCAAATGCTTACGTCCATGCTATGCTCGTCTACCTTCCCAAAGTACCAAGAAAGGCTGTTATAAAGGAACAAAAGTTAGCTGCTTCTTTTATGTTACACTGATTTGAAGTCGCACTGGCACAGTTTGCTTGAAAAAAACTGACGGATTCCTCATCCAAGCCCCTGAAATCACCGAGTAAGCACACATTCTACAATAAAGAGACATCGGTACTCCAGTGGTGTCCTGCGATGTTCCTGTGTGAAATCCCGTGATGTCTGAATCGGACCACCATATGGCCTCTGCAGACTTGCTGTTGCTGCCAGACGTTTAAGTGGGCTGCCGACACAGTCGCAAACGCTTTTGCCATGTGAAGTGGCAACGCAGTTTCGCTCTGCTGATAGATTGTGGTCCTCCTCGACGGCGTAAATGAAGTTCTTTTGTTTTAATTGAGCAGCCACTTAGAAACCCGGCCGCTCGCCCATCCACCTTCTCATGTCGCATGATGACGCAGCAATAAATAAAGGCCTAAAACAAGGCCAGCAATTCTCAAAACCAATGAAAGTAATCTAAAAAGGTGCAGAACACTACAAACTACCAAAATATTCAATAATCGGTCGCAATACCTTACCTAAAATTGCGCAAAACGCTTCGGTTTGCCAGCGCCTACCAGCGACATTGATTGTGGACAACAAAATTTACAACGAAAATTTCCCCATCAGAAGAGACGTTGGAGCATATTGTAGCGAACAAATACAGCGCCTGCTGCTAAACAACTATTTATTTAGGGCGAACTTGTGCCCGTCAACTCAACACACACAGCTTTTCGCAAGGGTTGTTCCACGCTAGCTCTTCCGAACTTCATTGGCCTCTTCTTCTTGCCGCGTCGTCGCGTGCCGCTCCTTCGAGCCGCCAGTCTTCTTTTTCCCAGCGCGTTCGGTCGTGACACGCGCAGTCCAGCGTTGCATGGCGTGCTTTGCTTGACAGTGGGTGTGGCGGAATTCACAAAAGCAGGAAGCGGCGTGTGACTTCAGAGGGTGTCGAACAACTTGCGGCATTAGTCCCCCTCCCGAAACGCATCGTCCCGATGCGTGCGGATGGCCAACGGTTTCGAAGAGTAGAATTGATCTGATGTTTGAGCACATGTAGCAGTTCTCTGTTTCAGTGCCTTTCGTAGTACGGTTTCATTCGCACTACATGTATGACTTCTGGGTGATTCCTGCGTCGCGTTGAGCACACTTGACCCTCAGGGATTACTTCGTAATTTAAAGTGCTTAATCGGCGAAGTACCTTGTAAGGGCCGAAATAGCGCCGCATCAGCTTTTCAGATAGGCCAGGCACACGTACTGGCGTCCACACCCACACTTTGTCTCCGGGGTTGTACTGTACGTCTCTTCGCCTCAGATTATATCGACTTGCGTCGGCGCCCTGCTGTTGAATGATACGGTTTCTTGCCAACTGCCGTGCCTCTTCTGCCCTTTCTATGTAATCGCTGATGTCCGGGTCACTCGCATTCGAATCGTTGACAGGTAACATCGCGTCTAAGGTCGTTGTTACCGTCCGACCATAAACAAGTTGAAATGGTGTGAAGTGTGTCGTCTCTTGTACTGCGGTATTGTATGCAAATGTAACATAAGGCAAAATGATGTCCCATGTCCGATGTTCCACGTCCACATACATGGAGATCATGTCAGCGAGCGTTCTATTCAGCCTTTCGGTTAATCCGTTTGTTTGCGGATGGTATGCCGTAGTTCTTCTGTGGTCGGTATGCGTGAGTTTCATTACAGACTGCATCAAACGGGCAGTAAACGCTGTTCCCTTGTCAGTAATGATAACCTTCGGTGCACCATGTCGTAGCACGATCTGTGTAACGAAAAACTGAGCTACCTCATTCGCCGTTCCTTTTACGAGAGGTGACGTCTCAGCATAACGGGTCATGTAGTCTGTTGCCACAACGATCCAGCGCTTTCCCGATGATGAAACAGGAAATGGACCAAGTAAATCCATTCCCACTTGCTGAAATGGCCCCTTTGGCGGCTCTATGGGTTTCAATAGGCCCGCTGGTTTCGATGGCGGTATTTTGCGTCTTTGACAATCCCGGCATGACTTGACATAGTGGTGCACCGAATCCATTAATTTAGGCCAATAATACTTCTGGCGGATTCTTGCTAAAGTCCGACTAATACCTAAATGGCCAGCCGATGGGTCATCATGACACGCTTCTAAGATCTCTGCTCTCAGTGATGCTGGTACGAGAAGCAGGAATGTCTCGCCGCTGTGTTCGAAGTTTCGCTTGTAGAGGACGTTATTCCTGAGAACATAGGAGGACAATCCACGGACGAAAACTCGTGGTACCTTAATTTGCTGGCCTTCCAAGTACTGGATAAGCGGGAGTAGCTCCGGGTCCAATCGCTGATGACGAGCCATGTCGGACCCATTCAGAGCTCCAAGAAATGGGAAATCTTGTTCTTGATCAGATGATGAAGACTCTACAGGTGCACGCGAGAGGCAATCCGCGTCGTTGTGCTTGTGACCCGACTTGTAGACGATGGTGATGTCATGTTCCTGCAGACGCAGGCTCCATCTAGCAAGTCTTCCTGAAGGGTCCTTGATGTTCGCCAGCCAACACAACGAATGATGATCGCTGATGGCTCGAAACGGTCTCCCGTACAGGTACGGTCGGAACTTGCTGATCGCCCATATAACTGCGAGACATTCTTTCTCTGTCGCTGAGTAATTGGACTCAGCATTCGATAGAGTGCGGCTCGCGTAAGCGATAACTTTTTCTTCTCCATTCTGCCATTGAATAAGGATGGCGCCGAGACCAACGTTACTCGCGTCGGTATGGACGTCTGTGTCGGCGTCTTCATCAAAATGGGCAAGTATAGGAGGGGACTGCAAACGGCGTCGCAACTCTGTGAAAGCTTCTTCTTGTTCTTCCCGCCAGGCGAAAGGTACACTTTCTTTTGTTAGCCGTGTCAAAGGTTCAGCGATCTTAGCAAAGTTTTCGACGAAGCGTCTGTAGTAGGCACAGAGTCCCAGGAATCGTCTCACGGCCTTTTTGTCTTGCGGCTTCGGAAAATTTTCAACTGCTGTAATCTTTTCCGGATCTGGGCGGACGCCTTCCGCACTAACAATGTGCCCGAGGAACCGAAGCTGGCGAAATCCAAAGTGACACTTTTCCGGTTTGATAGTCAGTGCTGCCGCGCGAATGGCATCAAGTACTGTTCTCAGTCGGTGTATGTGCTGCTCGAAGGTAGTGGAAAAAACCACTACATCATCGAGGTAAACGAGACACGATTGCCATTTGAGTCCGGAGAGGACAGTGTCCATCATCCTCTGGAAGGTAGCGGGAGGAGAGCACAAACCGAAAGGAAGTACTTTGAACTCGTATAGCCCGTCGGGTGTCACAAACGCCGTCTTCTCGCGATCTCGTTCGTCCACTTCGATTTGCCAGTATCCGCTTTTTAAGTCCAATGATGAAAAGAAGTGAGCGTTGCGTAACTTATCCAAGGTATCATCGATCCGCGGCAGTGGATAAACATCACGCTTCGTGACGAGGTTCAGTTTTCTATAGTCAACACAAAACCGCAGAGTGTTGTCCTTCTTTTTGACCAGCACTACAGGTGATGCCCACGGACTATTGGATGGCTGGATCACGTCGTCCTCGAGCATTTCCTGCACTTGTTTCTTGATGGCTTCCCTTTCTTTTGGCGCTACTCGGTATGGACGCTGATGTACAGGTCTAGCGTGTTCTTCGACCACGATGCGGTGCTTTGCGATGGGAGTACGTCCGACTTTCGACGAGGTGGAACAGCACTCCGCAAATTCTTTGATGAGGTCCACAATCTGCTCTTTCTGTGGTGATGAGAGCTCTCTGTCAATGTCAACTGATTGAAGTACACTTCCTACTTTCTCGGAAGCTTTATCAAGAGTACAGACATCCGAGACTTGCACATATTCATGTAGGGATGCTACGGATGTTCCCTTCGCTACATGCTGCACCTCATTGCCAAAGTTGGTCAATAGAACATCCGTACATCCATCACGAAGGCTCACCAGACCTCTTGCCACGCATAGTCCCTTTTCTAGTAGCATTCCGATGTTTCCGTCTGCTAGTCCATCGCAGTCACGGAGAACTTCACTCTTCACAAGAACCGTCACACTGCAGCGTGGCGGCACGGTCACATCTTCCTCCACAATGCGGAAAGGTGAAACGATCGGTGGCTCCGTGTGACAGATGGCGACAGCATTCTCCGTAGAAAACGAAACTTGAGATTCTTGCAAGTCGATGACTGCATTGTTTGCTTGCAAGAAGTCCATGCCTAGAATCAGCTCACGGGAACATTCGGGAAGAACAATAAAGCTGCCGACGTACATGAATCCTCTTATTCCTATCCTTGCGGCGCATAATCCCACGGGGCTGACTAAGTGCCCTCCAGCGGTACGTATCTGAGGTCCGGTCCATTGAGTCAGCACTTTTCGCAGCTTCTTTGCGAGGACGCTACTGACCACGGAGTAATCTGCACCGGTGTCTATAAGCGCAATAGCCTCGACGTCGTCGATGGTGACTAGCAGTTCGGAGGTAACGTCACTATTACTGCACTTGTCTGTAGTTGCGTAAATGCCGTCGTCTCGTCGGGTTAGCGATGGAGGGTCTTCAGTTTTCTGAGTATCAGCGGCCTTACCTCCACAGGTCGCTGGCTCTAGTTTTCCCGCCGCGGGCTAGGTGAACGTGGTCTTGGGAAATTTGATGACGTACGAGGACTCGGCGACCGATAGCGCATTGGTGCTGCTGACCGCGACTCCCGTTGCTGGGTGTCCTGAGGCGTATGGCGCGAAGACAAAAACTCTTCGATTTCGTAGGGGCGCTCACCGTTCCGCGGGCAGGGTGCATTGACTGGGAAGCCACGCAGTCCCACTCGACGATACTGATACGCCCGATAAAGGTGACCTGCCTCTCCGCAGTGGTAGCAGAGGGGGCGCCGGTCCGCAGTGCGCCATACATCGCTCTTACGTGGTCTTGCTTCCGGCATGGGTAGTGGCGTATTAGGAGAAAATGTCGGGGGCATAACGGCAGTCGGTGCCGTCCGGTTCGTGCGTCCAAGATCCTGTCGTACTACTTGCGCGTACGATAACTGAGGCTGAGGCTCCCGTTGTGCGTGCTGCAGAACCTGAGGCTGGGGTTGATAGATTGCTTGCCGCACTTCTTCGCGGACAACGTCCGCAAGTGAAGGTATCGCTGGAGTACCTTGAGCCATGTGCATTTTCTGCAGCTCTTCCCTTACGACAGCCCTCACCACTTCCCGCAAGACGTCGATGTTGCTCGTGAGGGTTGTTGACACCGCGCTAACTGATGAGACGCCTACGTCCCTGTTATACTGGCGCGCGCGCTGCTGCAGTGTCTTCTCTATCATCGTTGCCTCTGTTCTAAACTCAGCGATAGAACGGGGCGGATTACGCACCAGGCCTGCAAAAAGCTCCTCTTTCACTCCGCGCATCAGGTGCCTCAACTTCTTCTCCTCAGCCATGTTCGGGTCGGCTCGGCGGAAGAGTCGGGACATGTCTTCAATGTACATGGCGACGCTCTCGTTGTTCCGTTGGTTTCTCATCTGAAGAGCGGCCTCTGCCTTTTCTTTGCGGTCCGTGTTTGGGTATGTGGCAAGGAACTCCCTTCGGAAGTCGTCCCATGACAATAAGGACGCTTCGTGGTTCTCGAACCACGTGCGTGCAGAATCTTGCAGTGCCACGTAGACGTAACGAAGTTTCCTAGCTTCGTCCCAACCGTTCAACCTGGCGACGCGCTCAAAGCCATCGAGCCAGTCCTCGGAATCTTCGAAAATATCACCGTGGAAGACCTCTGGTGTTCGGGGTGGATCCACGACGATATGAGACGGAAAAGGTGTCGCTTGGGCGGCCATCGTAGTGGCGTACGAACTTACGGTCTCCACTGGTCTCGAAGAATCGAAGAGGGCGCCAAACTCGGGCTGCTCACCACGTAGGCGGCGACTCGTGCGTTGGTGTACAGGAGTCAATTCCGCTGGCTCCAACCTTAAGGGATCTGGGTAACGCTCCCTTGCCTGAGGTGGGCTTGGAATCATACCCTGCACCTCCACCAGTTTGTAGCGAACAAATACAGCGCCTGCTGCTAAACAACTATTTATTTAGGGCGAACTTGTGCCCGTCAACTCAACACACACAGCTTTTCGCAAGGGTTGTTCCACGCTAGCTCTTCAGAACTTCGTTGGCCTCTTCTTCTTGCCGCGTCGTCACGTGCCGCTCCTTCGAGCCGCCAGTCTTCTTTTTCCCAGCGCGTTCGGTCGTGACACGCGCAGTCCAGCGTTACATGGCGTGCTTTGCTTGACAGTGGGTGTGGCGGAATTCACAAAAGCAGGAAGCGGCGTGTGACTTCAGAGGGTGTCGAACAACTTGCGGCAATATAATGAATCCTCTCCTATATTTTTATGGCAAAGGCCTTGATGATAAAATTACGTGTGAATATCCCAAAAAAGTCATTTTTGTTAACTTTTCAAGCGTTTTTCTCAATAAAAGTTTGTTTACAAAGGCTGGAAATATTTTTAGCAGGTACTACATAAAAAGATTTCTGCGACTGAAACGTTGTTGCTCTTTTTACAAAAATTGCCAGAATGCGCATGTTTTCTTGCTTCTTTTTTAGGCTTATTTAAGCCTGAAAATTGTTATATGGTTTTGCATGTGACGTCACCTTAAAGAAAAATGGCAATAGAATGCTTCAAAACAGTATGTGCCGTTTTACCTAGTGTCGAGGTTAAATACGCATAATTTATTCCCAGCTAACTTTTCCGCCTTGCCGGAATATTCAACGGGCAGTCACATGATCACCAATTTTTTGAAGGAAAATGCGTAAAGGGGCCGACAACTGATTTTTCTCGATCCGTTTTGTTACGGCGCGACAGAAGGCTAACCCTTCGTAGTGCTTGAAGCTGCAATAGGTAATCCCGAAAGCACGTACTTATTTTATCGGCAGTATTTTTAGATCTGAAAGGCTCTAAACACGGATGTACCTTTCCTCCAGCAAGCTGAGGATTGATAGCGATGCCGCCAGCCCTTCTCGCGATTTGTGAAAGCTGTCGTCGTTCTGCTTTAGCAGGAGTTCCTGTAACTGTGCTTAACTATATGAATTTTAAGCTTTTGAACTATTTTTGAAAATAACAAGCTGTTACAATGAGGTGATGTGGCATTTTACACCTTCCCTCTATTTGTACCTCTTGCGCCTATAAGGTTGCCCGCGCCTGTGTCATAGGTGGCTTTTCCCGGCGTCGTTACTCTCTCGATACTCGAGCCAAGCCAAGTCACCGAAACCTTAACTACGCATATGCATGGCCTCGCTGAGCAGCAGTGCCCGTCATTTGAGACAAAGTGTAGGTAGCAAAATTACGTCGCTCTAAAATCTTAGCTACCTGGAAACTGCGTGCACGGTTGTATGAGCACACTGAAAAGTTGCTCAGGACGCGTTGACGAGCATGGTATCATTACGTCACGCGTAGGCAGCGCACTTTAATGCCTACTACTAACGCAGGCCTATATGTATGTACATTTTTGTGGAATATCTTTTAATATAAAGAAACGAACAATATTTCAATACTAACAAAAAAATCGTCGACGGCGTACAGCAACCAATGGTCACGTGGCCGGGGACATCGGATCGTTCATGTTTCGGCCGCCAGAGGCGGCACAGGTAATTTTTCGCAACTTTCATTGCGGAAATAAAACTATAAATCCACCTCTCACGAAAAAAACAGCGTTGGTTTGAGTCAATGAGATGGACAATCTTTCCATCAGTGGAGTCATCTCATTTCATGTTGTGGGCAGTTGTCGGGTCCCTTTAACTAAAGTCACTCTCAGTTCAATTTTTTTTTTCAATAGAATCACCGGTGGTCGAATTTTGGGCTGGGTCGTTTCACTTGGAGTGACCCTGCTGCGAAGCGGCTACTAGCAGATAGAGGTCGACGAGAGAGATCATGAGACACATGTTGCGCTAGTCGGTTCATGGTTTCAAAAAGGTTGCGCGATGAAGACAGGGCGAAAGCAGGAACACATACACACACACAAGCGCAGAACTTCCAATTGACTTTATTTAGAGAAAGGAGGTTAATTTATCGGTAACAAAACAACACACGAAGAGCTAGGAACCGTCGCAATGACACAGTGAAAAAACCAACAGTTGCACGTGCGCATCACGTACGTGGAAGTGCCCTGATGTGTCCATCTAAGAATTCTATTTCGTACCTTGATATTGATATCGAAGGAGAGCTGACACAGCTATGTCCGCTTTTTTGCAATGAAAAACGCCTGAATGACTTCCCTTTTAGTTTCCCACTTGCCCTTCGATAAGAACTTGGTCTTTTCCAGATGAGGCAAACAACTCTTGCTATCGCACCTCTTGCAATGCAGGGCGAGATTGCTGCCCGCGCCGGTGCTCCAAGATCGGTTGCGCTCCCGTGCACGCTCATTGAAACATTTGCCGGTTAGGCCTATGTAAGACCGGCCGCACGAAAGGAGTATCTCGTAAATGACGTTGGAATCAACATCATTACGCAGTAATCCGTGAATAACTTAATGAGAGAAGTAACACCATCAGCTATGCTGTTAATGTAAATTAGGAACAGCAACGGTCCTAACGCGCTCCCTTGTGGTCATAGGTAGGTAAAAACTATCGAGCTAAGACTCAGGGTTGCCAGATCCTCGAAGAGAAAAAGAGCCACAAAATTAAGCAAAGTAGCCAGAACAGTAGCCAACTGGCAGCCGTTATTTTATTTTGGAGCCAGAAAAGTAGCCAAGCCTGATTTCAGTTTAGCTGGTTTATCATATATACGTCGCAGCAATGTTTATCACATCGCAATAGAGTAAAAAAAAAAGCCAGGTGACTTCCTGGAGGAGGCATTAAGACTAGAAAATTGGCAATTAATGCTGCAGTGATAGTCAAGTGTACATATCGAGTTCACTTTTCCCAGCATGCCCCGCGGCACTAAATGTAGAGCTCGTAACCCCTTTCAGACGTAGTCCAAATCTGATCCTGATGATCGCGAAGAGAAGTTCGTGCGACATTCTATTCCTTAAGTCGCTTTTTGAGAGAGCCACAGCAGAAAACACTCGCTCCGCTTCAAGGAGTTTCATTGCGCCGTCAGCAATGTCTTGTATAGGATTAGCGCCTGATGTATATTTCGTCTGTGTTAACAGATTACGCAAACAACTTAGACGCATACACGTAAGAAACGCATGCAGTGCATCGCGCGGGCACACAGTAATAAAAACGAGCCTGTCATTTTCGAATAAATAAAATAGAACTGTCGACGTAACAAAAGCCATGGCTGACTAGTGCAGCAGCGTCGACAGTGCAAATAGCAAACCAGAATGAAAAATGCCCGCAAAAACAATGAGATCCGGGAGAATTGCGCAAGGCTTCTACGAGCCGCGCGCATTCACTTTTCGCCAACGTTCGTCGTTGGTGGCGCCACCTGTACAGCTCAAAGCAGTAGCGCAAGAGGTGGATAGCGGATAGAAAGTATAAAAGAGTCCCCCGCCAGCTACTTTACAGTGCTACCTAACCTAGAGGAGTTCCATTAATAATGTGAAAAGCATGGCGGCCGTGATGCTTTCGGGCGCACGGAATTGCTTGCGGTATACAGAGTACACAAAAGCCATTACACCGAGGGAGGCGCAGCCGGCAGTGCGAATGAACATTTATTTTTTTGATAGTTGCGCTAGGTTTTAGCGTATATTAACTCTTGATGCCAGTGCCAGAATACTAGCCAAAAAGTAGCCAAGTAGCCACCGTCATTTTTTTGTCGCCGCGGCCTTTCAAAAGTAGCCAATTTGGCGTAAAGTAGCCAAATCTGGCAACCCTGCTAAGACTCACTGAGTAAATATATCTTGCGCTACGCCGCTTAGGGCCCACTCGAACTCACACTAACGAAAATTTTCTTCAACCGGACTCACTCGGACTCAAGCTCACCAAACTATTACTCAATTAGCAGGGACAGTTGGGCGAGTTCGTTGAAGTTCATCTTTAAAAAAAAGTGCGAAAAATAAACACAACAGACAGCTTGTCCTGTCTCCTTCCTACTTGTCTGTTGTGGTTTTTTTTCGTGCTTTTTTTAAAGATGAACTATTACTTACTCGGACTCACTCAGAATCAGACTCATGGCTTTATCTCAGTCTGAGTAAGTCCGAGTGAGTTGACTCATGAGTCCGCTAGCCTAGAATTAGCTTGTTCGACCATGGTGTCAATTCTCCTTCACACGAATATCTCACGTAATCGGTGCTTTTTCGCGCCTTTTCATATAGTACATTGGAATACGAGTTATGAGTGGTTGCAAACAAGTAAGCACATTTTTCTTTAAAGAGATAACAGCATAATATATATTTATCAAGAATTTCTCTGGAAGAGTTGGCGGGGGGGGAGGTCAAGGCACACTCCTACGTAATTGACGCCTCTGATCAATAAATATTGAAATGGTGTGTGAACAATACTGCTTTGGAATACATGCGAGTAGACGTGAGTATAAACGCGAATCTAGGAAAGGCTGATAGTAATGCTGAAGATAAGTAGATGAGTCCCATAGGTCGGCAAAAAAGGGACTCACTGACAATCACTCAAATAATATATCTTGCCCTTTGGACTCACTCGTACTCAGACTCGCCAAAATGTTCCTGAGCCGTACTCACTCGGACTCACACTGACGAATATTTTCTGCAACCGGACTCACTCGGACTCAAACTCACCGATATATTACTCACCCGGACTGACTCATACTCAGACTCACGGCTCGATCTGAGTCTGAGTGACTCATGAGTGAGTTCGCCGACCTATGCTTGTGGTACACCGGACGTAACGGTTACGCGGATGACTTTAAGCCGTTAAGTACCACGCTTTGTCGACCGTTGAAGCAACCCTTTATCCAATTATAAACTTTAAGGTTTATGTTTACAAAAAAAGTCACAGTTTCGCCGCAAGGCGAACCAATGAATGCGATAGCAACAACTTGGGATTTCACGCGAAGAACGCCAAGCAGATCGAAATTTGGAGCGCGCTGCTCAAGCGCAAAGGACGCACGAAAAGAACGAACACAGGACGAGTGCGAACTAACAACTTTCACAGCTCGACACTTAACGCTCTGCTCAAACACAAAGGGTGCACGAAATGTACGCACAGATATACACAGGACGAGCGCGAACTAACAAGTGTCACATTTGTTACTTCACTGTGTTTGAACAGCGCTTCTTTCGAGAACGGGGCCTCTGCAGCGAGCGAGGTGACCTTTATGCGCTCTGTAACCTAAACACAATCTTTCCAGCGAACGTACACGACGTAAAACCGCCCCCATCACCCATCCCAAGATAAGCGCGCGCGCGCGCGCGTGCACTGGCACGGGCGACTACGCCACTACGCCGCGAGGGCAAAGGGCAGGTTGCAACGAGTGGCGCCCAGCGCGCACTTCGCGCCATCTCGCTGTTTTGCTAGTAAGGCAGAGAACACGCTGATATTCCCCCGAGATGGGCGGGGGAATATCAATAGCTCGCCGTTAACATGCTGAAGGACGTGTGCTTCTGTGGCTTAGCGGTTAGCGCAGCGCGCTGCGGAGCGTGAGGTCGCCCGTTAGATTCCGCGCGTCGGAGAGTATTTTTCTGAATTATTTTTCTGCGTGGCATTTATATATATATTCATATACGGAGTATGATGCCGACGGTGAAAATCAGTCGAGAGTGTCCATATAATTGCTATCACAATAAAAGCATTGCAAATTCTAACAGGTTATGCGGAGCGGTATCGAAAGCTTTACGGAAATCACGAAACACTGCATCTACTTGGGAGTTACTATCTAAGGAATGTGAAATGTAATGCTCAAATTCAACTAGCTAAGTTATACATGGACGTTCATTTTCGCGAGTGTGGAACACTCACTGTCATGGCTACTAGCGGCGCTGACTGACGCTCCCACGGTTAAATGCACATATACACCCCATAAAGTAGACGGGGGGGGGATGGCCACCTCCGTAGCTCTGTTGGTAGCGCATCGGACGCGTTATTCCAGGGTCGCAGGTTTGGTCCCTGCCAGCGGCAAGTTATCTTTTCGTCCACTTTTTTTCTTCACATTTGCAACACATTTACTACTAGTAACATCCGCCATACATTCCTTGGCATTATTGTCTGTTTTCATTAATATTGTGTCTAACAAAGAAAAAACGAGCCCTTAAAATTTCCACTTCTTTCCTCCACTTATGCATTGTGATACTGCACACATATTACGGCAGCTTAAACAACTTCGCTGTTAAGAAATAGTTTTATTGCGATATCAATTATATGGAGTCTCGACGGGTTTTTGCCGTCGCCGTCGCCGTTGCTGTCATGTCGCGTATGAAGTCCAAATTGATAAGAGCCGCCTGCGCATCGTACGTTCCACCAGCGGGTAATAGCAGGAGAGCGGGAGCGATGAACGCGGCTGAAGCGGAGATCACAGAGCCGGCCCGTCTCCGTCGCTCCGAGGCGCATGCGATAAGATCCCCCCCCAACTGTTCAACCGGCCCCGCCCGTCGTTCGTGAGCGTGAAAAGACGCGAGGGGAGGGGGGGGGTGTTCCCTCGAGCGACCTTCGATTTTACGAGCGCGGTCGTCGCGGTGTTATCTCCCCTTCTCGGCGGCCGACAGTGGGGGGCCGGTATACCCTTCTACGTGCTCCGCTCTCAACGCGAATAGAATGTGGTGAGCCGACTGTCCCTGGAGCGGCCGTATTTTCTCTTAAACGAGCGTTTTGTAGAGTTGCGTGAGATCGGATCCAAAAGAGTTAGCTGCCAGCCTCACTTCGTATAACATTACAATTTGTTGCTATCGCATTCATTGCTTCACCCTTGCGGTGAAACTGTGACTTTTTTTCTTACATAGAAAACCTTTATCGTTAAAATTTTTGTTTTAACGATGAAAATAATTTTTAAAGTTGCCCACTAAAGGGAAAGAGCAACTCCAATGAAGAAGCTGTCGTATGAACAAATGGGAAGATAGCCATCAATGGGCAACTTCGTAATTCTCCATAATTGTACTCATGTGTGCGGCATACCATAACTGCTGGTACGTAGCGCACAAGCAGGGCGATGAAACTGAGAGGGCAGCCAAACAGAGGGTGGCTGTAGGTGCTTCCCATTTCTTATTAAGGTTGTGCGCTGAACTTCTGCAGTTCTGTAAAGCTACTAACTCGCTCAAACCACTCACCTCCTCATACATGGAATATGTATCGCATTACATGTGCACCTCCACTGGCTTTTTCCTGTGCTGAATTCCAAATGTGAATTCTTTATTTTTTCGAAGTGAAATGTTCTTTATTTTTCAACACACCACTGCGGCATAGTTAAAGAACTGAAGCCTCTGAACACAATATCACACGTAATTGCATTTTAAAAGTAGCAGCTATAACGTGAAACTGATAGTAGAGACAGCGTTTGCAATATAGGGGCAATGTTCCATTTCCCTCAGAGTGCTCAGAAGAACACGGCTTATGAAGGCGTACAAGACAGTGTACCGAAACGAGATATTGTTACGTTAAAGAAAGCTTCAAAAAAGAGGACCAAATGAAGCATTCTCCGAAATTTCTGGGCATAACGAATTGTCTGAAATTGATAAAATATTCACCATCCAAACCAATTCATATTTTATTGTTTTCACGCCTTCACAGCAGAACACGTCAAATTTAGCGCTATAGTCATCAATACGCATCAGTTTATTACTGACTTTATAAATATTGTTTCAGGGAATATCTTGCGGAATGAAAGCCGCCGACATTCAAAGCATGCCTCCTTGCAATCACCTCTGCTTTGTACTAATTTACAAAGGCAAATAGTAGGAATCTGCAGTCAAATCTCATTCTTGCTGCACGCGCAATTATGTTTTTGGGGCGAAGCACCTTAACGGCGAGGCTTGTCCGGTGTCCGTTGTCACGGCTACATTATATGGGGCAGCGCTCGGGAAAGCTCGGGTAACGCACGATATGTGACACAAAAATCAAGACTAATATCAATCATAATTTGACAGAACAATATAAAACACCTACAAGCACAAATGCCTCATAATAGTCGGCGACTTCATTGTACACACTATGGACCTCTTTATGTACCTTTATGTCACTCAATGCACACTGTATCGGGCAACGCTGAGGCGCAAAAAAAAAGGTTTAACAATAGACTAATACCAATCATAATTGTGACAGAATATAAAACACGTACGAGCACAAACCCTTTATACTAGTCGGTGACTTCAACGTAGACAATATTGACCTTAGGACCTAGCTTTGTCCTCGTCTCTTCGTGTTACTTTGTCTCTCAATGTACATTATATGGGGCAACGCTCGGGTAACGTACGGTTACTCACCCACACGATACCCAGAGCTTCACCCACTTGTCATGATTCACTTCTTGGAGATGCGTGGATTTTTTCACTGAATGTGTCACTTGCTAATGCCGCAATCTCCTTGCTGGGCAGTGAATCCTGAAAACTGAGCCGTAATTTTACGCTCTAGCAGCGGTTACGGCCACGCTGCCCACAACGGCTCATAACATTCAATCACCTAACACCCCTCCCCCCACTCCCCTAAAAAAAGAAAAAAAAATGTTTCACTTGACCATTACTTAAAAGCCCCTCAAATATAGTATGAATAAAGGGAAAATAGACAACCACCTGTTTGCGAAGCCACAAGGCAATACATTTAGCAGAAACAAATCTGAATTGGAAACGCACATCAATCCCATATGATATGTATTTCTGTTAAGCAGAAGAATTAGCAATACGATAACGTAAGTGGCAGTGAACAGAAACAGAAACGTTATAATTAACATTTTTTAGTGACCATACTTAGCATTTCACGTGGATCTTGAATATGTTCAGAATAAATTGTTTTCCTCAAGGGGCATATACCACTTGGCAGTTCATAAAATTGGCTTAATCGAACGCAAGGCACATCTGCGCCTGCAAGTTCACAGGCTGCCTGATAGGAGATCCTCTCAGCACGCGTGATGCGGGATGTAGGCTGTAACCAGTTTCAGCTCAAAGCAATTTGGCAAGAAACCTTTAATTTGTGCTGCCACGTATCTTTTTAACATTCCGGCATTGACAATTGCATACCGTGTATACCAATTCATCTCTTGTAACCACAATGACAGGGGGGTCTGCACCTTAGAACAGAACCAGAACAAAACAAAAGCAAGTAATCGTATTGCCATAAAATAACAAATGCTTATCCCCAAAGAACTATGAATATCGAAAGACATACCAACCACAGTTGCCTTGTCCACCTTTGGACTCCTGCTTTGCACGACTGCTGGCATTCATGTTATCTGCAATATTGTTAAGCCACATCATATGGCTTTTAGATGTGAAGCATCTTATGGCGAAGCTTAATCCGGTGGTGGTGGTGGTGGTGGTCATGTGCCGCGTGGCCTCCCTTACTGCGCATGCGCAAACCCATTAAAAATCACAGCATATCCGCGGAGTGAATGATGTTGAGTGGGCGAAGCTCCGGAGGTACATCATCAAAGACGTGATGGTGGTTGGTTGCATGTGGTCAAACGATATCCATGTGAGACCATATCGCGATGCCATGTGTTGTATGGAATCGCGATCGTCATCGTCATCAGCGTCATCGTTATGACGCATAGTGGGTACATTCTATGTCGTGTGCCGTGATGGCAGCGTCATCGTCATCACACAGGGATATACTGCTGGTTACGCAGGTGGCTACTACGTACTACAAACTACAAGGGACGCACGACCCACGGCAAAGACGTGATGGTGGTTGGTTACATGTGGTCAAACGATGTGCATGTGAGACCACATCGCGATGCCATGTGTTGTATGGCATCGCGATCGTCATCGTCATCACGGCACACCACATTCCTTGTGGTCTGCCGTGATGGCAGCGTCATCGTCATCACGCAGGTGGCTACTACGTACTACACACAAGTGACGCACGACCCACGGCATAAGGAGCTTCGCCCCTAAAATCACAGCATATCCACGGAGTGAATGATGATGAGTGGGCGAAGCTCCGGAGGTTCATCGGTAAACCGCGAATCTTCCGTGAAATTCGCCCAGTACATCATCAAAGACGTGATGGTGGTTGGTTGCATGTGGTCAAACGATATGCATGTGAGACCATATCGCGATGCCATGTGTTGTATGGCATCGCGATCGTCATCGTCGTCAGCGTCATCGTTATGACGCATAGTGGGTACATTCCATGTGGTGTGCCGTGATGGCAGCGTCATCGTCATCACACAGGGAGATACTGCTGGTTACGCAGGTTGCTACTACGTACTACAAACTACAAGGGACGCACGACCCACGGCAATGACGTGATGGTGGTTGGTTGCATGGGGTCAAACGATGTGTATGTGAGACCATATCGCGATGCCATGTGTTGTATGGCATCAGGATCGTCATCGTCATCACGGCAAACCACATTACATGTGGTGTACCGTGATGGCAGCGTCATCGTCATCACGCAGGTGGCTACTACGTACTACAAACATGGGACGCATGACCCACGGCATAAGGAGCTTCGCGCCTAAAAAAAATTCAAAAAAAAAACCCTCTCCCCCCCTCTAGGCATCCCTCCCCGTGGCAACCACACCCTCACTGCGCATGCGCCTCCCCTCCTCTCTCATCTCCTACGCTCCCCCCTCTCTCCTCTAGGCATCCCTGCCCGCGGCGTCCACACTCCCACTGCGCATGCGCGTCCCCCCCTCTCTCTCCTCTCCTACGCTCCCCCCCCCCTCTCTCACCTCGCGAGGCCGACGCAGGCAGCATCTGCTAGCGAATTTCTTGGTTGAAAAAACCGACTGCTAGCGTTGCACAACCGTTCACTGGCCACGCCGTATATATGGCACTGGATTTTGACCTGCAAGGTGGTGCCGGTGGGAGATTTCTCCTGTGCGTTGTTGAACAATAAAAATTCGCAGCGTGCGCGTTAACTAAAAGCGAACTGCGGGTCTCTGTGTCCAGTCGGAGTCTTCTGTCTCTCATTGCCCATTAGCAGCTATTGGCATGTTCCAGTAGGAAACACCGCTCGATCACTGCGTGCTTTGCGCCTCCCCAGTTTTCTCTCCTGCGCAACGCTGCGATGAGCGCCAGCGTCAATGCCGCCGCCAGTGTAAGCGTTAGCGCCCGCTGCTTCACATCTACACATAGTTCCCTTTAGCGGGAGATGGTGTAATTTTTTCTTTTTCCTTTACATATCATCGTCAGCTGTCCCGTTACGCTAACGACGCAGTTACCCGTAGTCGAGTGATGCAGAGCAAATACTGCCGATAAGAATCCATTGCATAAAAGCATGACATAATTTACTTTTCTGACACGACCCATCTCTTCAGTAGCGAAAGGATCAGCATGAACTCTAACTACGATACATTAACATACAGGTATATACACAAGCAAATAACGTATTGAAGAGAGAATATTGCTTATCACATTTTCTAGACGTAGCAACGGATGCATCGCGCAGAATGATTGCCAGTCTCAGACAAGCGAAGAATCAGCAATGCGGCTCCTTGCAGCGGCGGTGCAGCGTACCCTGTTGTTTGTCCTCGTGACTGATTTGCGGCAGGTCGCACATGTTCACGAGTGTCTTTACTTACTGTATCGCTAGTTACACGCCACTCACGTACAATACAAGATTAGACCATGCACGCGACCAAGACGCGGAGCGTGAAACGTGCTTAAAGCGACGAAACAAAGAACATAACAAGGGCGTCTTCAACAACTGCACTAAGTGCCTCGCATTCGAATGCTATTCCGGCATACACTTCAAGCTGTGCAACACCCAGGAGAGATTACGTCACCTTTGCTTCGATGAAGCTGAAGCGGAGCCTTGAGCAACGCCACATATGTGACTTACCGCGAGCTCACATATCTCTCTGCGCCTATGCGCCGTCACTGTAGCGGCTGTCGCATGCTGTTCAGCGAGCTTAGCGGAATCTTTCTCTTGTGTTGGGAAGTTGATAAAGGTTCAGCTTGTTTGGTGTTATCTCGTGACCTGCACTTTGGTGTATTTTAAAGGAGCAGTGACATCAACTTTACGCATGTCGCGTTTTTTGCGTCAACGTGTAGTTATCGATCCCCTAGTAACGATTCGGTACTGATAATGCAACAAAGTGACGAATTAATATGTAATAATGATTAATATGACCAGTATCGAACGCAATTCAAAACCGGAGCAAAGCCCGCCAATTTTTAGCGCTGCCAACGCTGCCAAGCGGCCACCTCCCGCGGTCACGTCCCATCTGATCACGTGGCCGCACGAAATGGTGACGCGAGTTTCAGCTTACATTTCATCTGCTCGGCGCGCACGTGTAGGCATGTGTTCGCCACCCCCATCGTCGTCCAGAAGCGACGATGAAAACACTGAGGAATATGGAATCGCTGCGATTCGCGACGTGGTGAATCATTTACGGTTCTATCCTCTTCAGTGTAGTGATTCTGATATCGACGCCCGACCCAGCAGCGACGAGGAGGCAGCTGGAGACGTGCGCTTGCGCAATGCTGGCTGGCAAGACATGTCACAACTACGCATATGAACGCTGCGTGCTTTTTACTTGTTTGAAGTAATATTTCTCTGAACCATACGTTCCGTACTGGTGCACTTTGATCGGTTATTGTCATGTTTGCGTCTACCTAAGCATAACCAATGTGTCGCAATAACTGGTCAGCTAGTGAATGTTGCCATGTGTGTCAATTGTAATGTATACTGATCATAGACTGAAACGCCACAAGAAAAAAAAAGTGAAACGCGGAGGCCTGGCGTTTTGATTCCGTGAACGCGTTCTGGGGATAGCGTTTCGCTATGGCGCACCATACTTTTCGCCTTTTCTCTTATTTGAAGAGCATGATTGCAGCGCACAACGGTTCCACGACATGCTGGCACGTAATGCGATGGAGATCGTAGCTTCGAATAATCACATTCGCGCTCATCACTCCACGACAGTCCACCCGAAGCGACACAACGAAAACGCAGGATTCACACGAACGCACTGCACGAACCAAGCAAAACAAAACAAGCGACGCCGTTGCCAGGCAGCCTGGCGTCGCCGCCAGGTGGTACCACAAGTAGGCACCACGATGAAAACATTAAACTTGTCGACATCAGCGTTGCTCGCGCGTCATCACTCAGCGCCTGAGGCGTGGCCTAGGAGCTAGCTGAACACGTCAAAATAGTGTCGATGTTGCACGGCATGAACGCGCCATTGAGCCTTTGTACGCTCTTTGCGCTCGATATAGAATAACTTCTACGTAACGGACGCAATTCATACTTCGCTAAAAAAACTCATGCATACCAAGCAATCGAGTGATCGCCACATCTCGAGTTTGAAATTTGGTGTCACTGCTCCTTTAAGGTCACGACAAGGAAATTCGAATTATTTTCCAATCTTGGAAAATATCTTTCACACCCCACAGAATGGTTCTTCGATCACATCGTGACTTTAATTTTGTCATTTGTCGTGTGCTCATAGTATTTTGTCATGTCGCCATCTGATGTGTCCTCTTCTCCACTGTTAGTGAAGCTTCACTGGGGGAAATGAATTATAGCCCGCGGCTCAAAAGCAAAATAGATATAACAGCGACTTAATAAGCTGTTTGGCACAAACATATAACCAACATAAAAAGCCATTTTGTTTTCGTGCGTCTGCCCTTGTCTGTGTGCATTTTATGCAACTTCTTAAATGACGCGTTTTAGAAACTGCATTGCTTTATTGAACGGCACTTTTAGTTCGTGCCCCACCATCACTTGTCACAATACAGTGAAACATCAGTAATACGAATCTCGCGGGTTCACCAAAAATATTCGTATCATCGGAAATTCGTATCACCAGAAAACATGGAAAATTAGTATGCGACAAAAGAAAACTGGCGCAGGTTTTCGTTTATGGTTTCTCAGGGCCGCAGCAACGTCATGAACTGCTCGAATGATTGCCGATAAAATTTTTAGATGTCAATGATCGTACGTACTTGGAAATATAAGGCGCGTGCGCGCGTGTGTAATTAGCGAACCAGATGTGTTGTGACCCGTGAGAGCTAGTAGCTCTTTCCAAGTCATAGTATGCTTTTTAACGCGACACCAAACCAGTACAGCGAAAGTGACC